>SKCR01002173.1:0-27986 GCA_019454045.1 Zanthoxylum bungeanum | reverse complement strand
CGGTAACGCAGCGGAAGCGTGAAAAAGTGCGATTTTCAGATTTCAAAACTTTTTCTCGGATTAGTTAAATAAACATATTTATTCAATATTCCAATAATCAAATTATGAAATAAAATTCAAATGAATCATATCAAGTGATTTACCAAAATACACTTGCTTGTATTTTGTCCATTTTAGTCCCGAATTGATCTATCAATTTTGAATGATTCTAAATCATTTCTAAGATGAACTTAGCATGTTCAAAACATCAAAAAACCAAAGCAACCAAAATCCCCAATTTTTAACTTCAAAGCCGTGAGCACCATTAGGGTGCCATTTGGTGCACTTTGTCATTTCATGCATCAAAACACATCAAATGTAATCCAATGAACATGAAACTTTATATGCATCATATACACACAACAAATACACAACATATATGAAAATCCCCAAATTTGGAATTGGTCAAGAACCCTAATTTTACAATTTCCACAAATTGGACAAATTAGACCAAATACATTAAATCAATTATCAATTCCATCATCATCTTCCATCCAATCCAAGTCTCAACACAATGAAACAACTCAAGATCAAATCTAGGTCATTTAAGAGTGGGTCAATAACTCTAGATTAGCAACATGGTTTCAAAAACCTTAAAATAAAGTTTACAACTACAATAGTCACAACCTTCCTTCACCATACATGCTCAACACTTCATTCAACTTCCATCAACAAAACACAAAGAAATAAAGAAAGAAATAATCTAAGAACATCACATGTTGAAGCCTTGAGCCTAAGGAACATATTCCTCTCTCTAATAGTAAGTTTGAAAAACTTACTATAATTCCAAGCTTTCTTTGATATGTCTTTCTTTTCTCAAGCTTTCCTTAGTTTTCTTCAATGGAGTTTATTTGGTAAAGTGTATTAGGTTAAGTGTAAAGTGAAATGAAAATCAATATATACTTGTAACAAAAGTGCCTTGGCCGAAATTCAACCTAGCATTTACAAGTTTTGTAATTCAATTTCATTTCAAATTTATGTAATCAACTTGCATAAATATCTTAATACAACTTTATTAGATATTTATTTAAGTCAACAAAAGCAACTAACATCATTTACTTTAAATATCCTAACATAAGATATTTATATTTTAATTAATTTAATCATTTAACAATTAAATAATTAATTAATTAATCAAATACAAATATATTAAATATATGAATAATATTTACATTAAATATTAAAACATATTTCATTTAGGATAAAAGTCAAATAACTCATTTTGACTATTAATTAATGTGTATTTAAATTAATCAAGTATTAAATGTAAATACAAAATAATTAGGCAAATGACTATCTAGTCCCTTTAGCACGTATCTTGCGTTTAACCTTTAAACGACTTGTAAATAATCAATATTATTTATTAATGTTGCTCTAGTGCTCTACGAGTATGTTTCATTATTGAGACTCTCTAGATTCAGGTATATCCGTCACGAAATCAAATTTCATGTCCATAATCTATCCACCCGTAGATTATGACGATCACGGATAATCTCGCTGAACCATACAGGTCGAGGTCATGGCAAATGTATAATTCCTCCTCGTCACAGGTATCCGGATAAATCCCAGAGATATAGATGTAAATGCCAAATCTCTATCGGGATTTTCCAGTCGACTATTCTATTAGCAATCTCAAAAAGAATGTTTAGAACTAGCTTCTAAACTTTACCACGGGCCCATGGTTTTATCTGATTGCTAATCATATGGACTACCTATGCTCTGATACACAGAACTGACGGATCCTATCTTGATACACATAGGACACCTTGAGGATCAATCTACACCCAACGAACAGGCGGAGGTCTGATCTAAATAGATCGGTGATGTGACTGCTGTCTAAGTGTAGAAGATGTCTCATGTGCCCACAATGGCATCTCGAGTCTAAGAATCACAAGTGCTACTCAACCCAAGAAGATTCTTATTGACGCTGGTGTACCATCCATTAAGAATCTTCGGTGAGTCGTTCAGTGTTATCCGCTATAAACACCTACACGTCTATACTAGTCTCCAAGACTTATGGTTCATTGAGAAACCATTGGAATCATATATTCCAGTATACGACATGTACCGGTCTCAACGGGTTTACTATACTGACCAAGTAGTGTAAACCTTGACCAGGAACTGTCTGAGAATGACAACGTCATGATACTTCTCAATGTCCGTTGCGACGCTTTTGCAACTGTATCATGAACTAATCATTCTAGGGTCATTACGTCTTTACCATATAGAAAGATAGATTATATTATAGAAACTGCATATATTATTCATAATAATAATGTTTTACATAAGTATTTAACAGAAATACAACCGGGAATTGGCGCTCTGAGCACCAACCCCAACACATACAATTCCTTATCGTATGTGGGGTACCTCAAAACTGCTCCATTAAGCTTCTCACTAAAGTAGGCTATTGGTTGCCTTTCTTGCATAAGAACCGCTCCAATACCTATCCCGGATGCGTCACACTAATCTCAAATGTCTTCTCAAATTTGGGTAGCGCCAAAACCGGTGCACTACACAACTTCATTTTAAGATCCTGGAATGCATTGCTCATGCTCTTCTCCCCTTTCCCATTTGAAGCTAACAAATTTCTTCACTACTTTAGTCAGTGGTGCTACAATACTACTGAAGTCTCTAACAAATCTAAAGTAGAAGCTTGCTAATCCATGGAAGCTTATGACTTCTGTCACAGTTGTCAGTGTAGGCCAATCTTGAATTGCCTTTACCTTTTCTAACATCAACTTCGATGCCATCTGCACTTACAACAAAACCAAGGAAAACAATTATATCCATACAAAAAGTGCCCTTATCAAAGTTTAGCATACAATTTTTCTTATCTTAACACATCAAGAACATGCTTCAAATGTGTAACATGCTCATCTAATATTTAATGTAGACTAAGATGTCATCAAAATAAACTACAACAAACCTCCCTATAAATGCACGCATAATATGATTCATCAATCTCATAAATATGCTAAGTGCGTTTGTAAGACCAGATGGCATAACTAACCATTCATACAAGCTATACTTGGTCTTAAATGCAGTTTTCCACTCATCTCTCTCTCATGCGAATTTGATGGTATCCACTCTTTAAATCAATCTTACTAAAAATTTTGAAACCATGCAATTCATCCAACATGTCATCTAGTCTAGGAATAGGGTGACGATACTTTATCGTAATATTATTGATCGCTCGACAATCAACGCACATACATCACATCCCATCTTTCTTAGGAACTAGAAGAACTGGTACTGCACAGGGACTCATACTTTCTCTGACATACCCTTTCTCTATCAACTCCCGCACTTGCCTCTGGAGTTCCTTCATTTTCTTAGGGTTGCTCTGGTAGGCCGGTCTATTGGGAATGACTGCACTAGGTATGAAATCTATTTTGTGCTCAATACCTCTAATGGGTGCCCATTAGGAATGTCCTCTGTTAGCACATCACTGAATTCCTGCAAAAGAGATGAAATAGCCACAGGAAGCAAAGGGTCAATGTAGTAAAATAAACATGTAGCTCCTTATAGACTAACAATAGCATATGCTTGCTAGTCTTGAAAGCTTTCCTCGCTTGACTCTCACCCATGTAGAAACTCTTTTTTACTCTCTCCTTTTGTTTCCCCCTCACGTTCACTCACACTCCCCTTGGGAACTCTCTCAGCCTTGGCTTTGTTTTCTCATTAGGTTCGGCATTGACCCCCTTTAGTTCACCACTCTCACTTTTTTTTGGATAAAGTAAGTATAGAATTAACCAAAGAAATAACAAAAGCACAGGGGCATACCCCAGAGAGCTAAGGAAGACAGGCCACCCTAGCTATAGAACAAAAGCCAATTAGGCTAAAGACAAGCAAAATCAAATCAAAAAATATCATCGGATAGTTGCCAAGATTGTTGAAGCCATCTATTATCATATGAAAGCTTCATCTTTCTTGACAAACTAGCACGAGTCCGTACAGTAAACATAATATTGGTTAAGAGAACTCAATATGGACTAAGAGACTCGTCATGTAGTCGAGCATTCCTCTCATTCCATATGAAGTAAACTGCAGCGGCAAAAGATAATCGTACAAGTAAATGACACAAAGATCCACTACTATACTGCTCCATCCACTTAATAGTCTGCATCCAGTCACGAGAGCACCAATCTATACCACATTTAGCCAAAATAGACGACCATATCCGAGAAGCAAATGAACACTTGAAGAAGAGATGATCTCTATCATCCCCGAATGACCACAAAGCACACACATAGAATAACCTGAAATGCCAAAAGCCATTAACCGATCCTGAGTATAAAGGCCTCCTTGAATCGTGAGCCAAAGCATAAAAGCATGTCTTGGAATGGCCTTTGGAAACCAAACAATTCGGTACCAACTCACCCGATTACTTCATGCCCTCAACACATCCCAAGCACTCCTGACCGAAAAAATACCTTTATGATCATCCTCCCACACCAGCACATCCTCCTTCGTATCACAAGGAACAAAATCCAAAGGCATAGAACAAGCCAATTGGAGAAGATTGGCTGACCTCGCTGATGGCCAACGCCAGCAGTTACCATCAACAATAGCGGCCACCCTAGCCATCTTATCTAGTCCTGAATCATAAATGACTCTCTCTCCCAAGGTATCTACAATTGGTCCCATAGGGTGCTAATTGTCATACCATAATAAAGCCTTCTCACCATTCCCAATCTGAAAACCTCATCCTACGACGCACAAAATTACGAAGGCCTAAATTTTTTTGCCAACTCCAAGAACAATCACTAGGACAAGTAACTTCCCAAAAACTATGCCCCCTCAACAAGTAAGAACGTACCCACGTAGACCAAGAGGATTCCTTACCCGAATTAAGAAACCATAAGTGCTTAGTATTAGCCACCATATTCCAATCCTCTAGCTTCTTAATCCCCAAACCCTCTTCTTTTACAGGCAAACAAACTCTATCCCAAGCCACATTCGCCCCTGTCGAAACAAGCTGACTACCCTTCCAAAAAAATGACCTCAGGATAGACTCCACCTTCATAATTACAGTCTTTGGCAATATAAACAATGAAGACCAATACACCTGGATAGAAAATAGCACTGATTTAATTAGCTGTAAACGCCCCGCAAAAGAGAGAGATTTACAACTCCAATTCTTAGCTCGACCAATAATACGCTCAACAAGGACATTACAATCAAAAGCCCGAAGTTTTGAAGAAATCAACGGAACTCCTAGGTAACGCATAGGGAGCACACCTTCCTGAAAATCCAAAAGGCTGAGCAACTTGTGCTTGTATACTGAGGAAATACCGCTAGAAAAAAGTTGGCTCTTTGCTGGATTATGAACCAAACCTGACACCCCATAAACTGATGAAGACAATCCCTTACCATGGAAACTGAAGCCTTCTCTGCTCGACAAAAATCATGAGATCGTCCGTAAAATAGAGATTGGTAGGTGATTCTTAGAACACCGCAATGATACCTGAAACCCTGCTTTTGAGTCATTTGTGAAGTAAGCCGAGAGACTTCTTAGCCAAAACAAAAGATATGGAGACATAGGATCCCCCTGACGTAAACCACGACCTCCTAGAAAGAAACCATTCAACGCCCCATTATAGAAACATAAAATATAGTATAAGTCATACATTCTCCTATCCAACAACCAACCACCGCTCAGGAAACCCATAGTTCTCAGCACTTCTGATGAGTGGTATTTATATCACTATTTCCCACTCATTTGACCTAATGTTTTGTATTGTTTCTCGAGATTTATGAACGTTTTGATGTGTTTTGTTGTTATTTTGCAGATAAATAAAGTTTGGACAGCACTGGAGGCAATTTGGGACAAAACCGGTCAAAAATGCGTCAACTGGAAAAATTCCATCTTCTGCGCGTCGCGCCTCGCAGCCTTGGCGTCGCGACGCCACAGCGCACCAGAGATGCTAAAATGCGCCGTGGTCAACGGGTCAACAAGTTGAAAAGTTTGACTTTGCTAACATGCGCCTGCCACGTGTCACCATCACAACGGAGATGCTAACGTGCGCCCTGCCACGTGTCAAGATCTCATTGCTCGGACGGCCACCGCCTCACGTGTCATGCCACGTGTCGCCACATCATCGTCCACATCAGCAGCCACGTCAGCAAGTCAACCAAGTCAACGTGCCACGTCATCGTCAGCCAATCACAGCGCGCCACGTGTCAAGCTCTCATTCGTCCGACGGCCGCCGCCCCACGTGTCATGCCACGTGTCGCCACATCATCACCATGACGCAAGCAATGACGTCATGAACAGTTGACACGTCAGCATGACGTAAGCGATGACGTCATGAACAGTGCCACGTCATCGGATAAGATTGAGCCGACCAACCAGCGCGTGACACGTGTCACTGTAGCGCGCGTCGCGACGCTGGCCGCGCGGCGCGACGCGCGCACCACATCACGCCTATAAATTCAGAACCAGATTTCAGAAATTTGTATCCCATCCTCTCTCTTCAATTCCTTCTAAAGAGAGAGTTTCTCTCTCTAAAAGTCTTTAGTTTTTACTTTTTTTACTTTTGTAAATAATTTTTAATTACTTTTTGTAATATTAGTAATTTATTTTTACTTTTTACTTTCTTTTACAGTTTTTACTATTTACTATTTACTTTTTAGTTTTTACTATTACTTTTTACTTTTTATAGTTTTTACTATTTACCGTGATGCGGTAATTTCTTTATGTTCGGGTGAAAGGTAATTTCTTTTACTATTACTATTTAGATTAATCTCCCTTAAATAATATATTTACTATTTAAATTGGACTTAATCAGGATACCGCCAGATTGGTCGGTGGGTAATAAAACATATATTCCGCCTTTATGGCTGGTTATTTTGGTTCCGCCTTTATGGCTGGTTATTTTGGTTCCGCCTTTATGGCTGGTTATTTTGGTTCCGCCTTTATGGCTGGTTGATATTAATCACAAGTTTTTATATTATTTTAATGGGAGATATCTAAATAAGTAGTAGTAGGATAATTCCTTTTACCTTAACATTTTATTTTATTTTACTTTTCAGTATTTTTATTTTATGTCTTTTATTTTTATGTTTTTACTAGTCCTAGTTATGTGTTAGTTATCTAGGGGTTGTGATGACTTTTAATATCAATAGTTTATAAGGGATTATTTTATAGTTTGGATAATTAATAAGTTTACTTATTAAGTCTTAAGCTTAATGCTTCTTATTGTCTGATCACCAATAAGATTGAAATGGTAAATCTAAAATGAACTAGACATAGGGATTTTAGGTTTCAGCCTTAGACTTAATAGCCCACGATCTTCCTTGAGGATAGATAACCCTTTAATAGATTTCCTTACAGGATAGGAATATACCTGTCGGGCGGGGGTAGCCATAATTGGAACTTAGACTTAATGAATCCAGGTAATGTGGTTGACATAGGAATATGGTTCAATTGGGTTATACTGGGTATTTGTAGTTGACCATCGGAAGAGGCTTTTACATAATTTAGTGTTCCAGGTTAGTAAACTGATTTATTACACAAACATAAAATAATCACTTCATCTTTTAAATGATATTAAAAGATTCACAACCTTATATCTTTTTATCTGTATTTTCCTTAGTATTTTCTTTTATCTTTTTATTTATTTATTTAGCAAATCTACAATCAACCAAATCAATCAAGCAATCAATTCCATTCTCCCCTTTAATTAGATATTTGTAATTAAATAGATTCAATAATTAATAACAACAGTAGGAATTAAGTCCTCGTGGGATCGATATTTTTATACTACTTGAACGATACGTGCGCTTGCGTTATACGTGTGTGTTTACGCCGGTCAAGTTTTTGGCGCCGTTGCCGGGGACTTATATTTCTTGAGTTGTTAATTTTGAAGCTATCTAATTTACTTGTATCTAATTTTCTTTATTTTTATCTGTAATTTTTATTACTTTCTTTTGATTTCAGGTGACTTAAAAATGGAACATTACTGGGAGATTGAAAGATTACGTGCTTTACAAGAAGATACACCCCAAATCTGGGAGCAACAGTCCGGTTTTCTGTGGCCTGTTGAACAGCCCATGATTATCACTGTGATGATGTTGATGACCAGAACCAGCAATGCTACATTGTTCATCAGAACGAAATGGGGAGATGTGTGATTTGTGACAGTAACCACCCGAGCGATCAATGTATATATCGATCAGAGTGGGAGAATTTCTGGAGGCAATCATGCAATGAAGAGCCATCACATTTCACAGAGCCACATTTTCCATCTTATCCACCATCTACCTTTGATCTTCATCAACAACCAGAACCATTTGAGGAAGATCAATTGATTCACATGTTCAAGGAACAAGCAGCTCAATTTGATGCACAATTTCAGAGTAACACAGAATCCATACAGAGAATGACAGATCAGATCAGACAATTCACAGAAAACCAGAACTACATACCTCAAGAATCAGTTCCAGATGACACTGATGAAGCCTTCAATACCAATCATTTCACAATGACATTTCAACAGAGGAGGAGGCTGAGCAGTATCAACAACCAGAGGTATCAGTTCAGGAACCGAACCGGCGAAGTCTCGATTTGATTTTTATTATTCTGACTCTGACGAGGAGGAAGCTGATCCATTTATACCAACTGCACCAACAACGGAGGATCAAACTTTCAAGCCTCAAAATGAAGATCTTGGAGAATGCTTTGCACAAATGTTTGATGAAGATTTACCTGAGCCAATCATTTCACCCAGATCAGAGGATGAAGACCTAAAATCTGACATTTCTTTTCATCCTCAGGTTGACAAATTTGATGCATGTATTTCACAGATGACAGATGAAGAGCTGAATGCAAAAATTTTCAAATACATCTGTGAAGAAAAGGTGGAGCAAAAACAGAGCAAATGGAGGAGCAAATGTCAGACCAAAATAAAGATCCAGAGCATTCAGGAAAAACATCGCTGTGTTGGGGAGTACAAATCAAAGATATCACCCAGAAGTTTGACAGAATGGAACTTCCATTCCAAGTCAAACATCATACGAGACCTCCTGATTTTCTTTCTTTCTTTTCAGGAACTTCTGGAGAAACAAAAGTTAAAAAGGTGGCACGAGCACTGAAAAAGACAAAATTCTTTTTGCCACTTTACCGTTGGAAGAGACCATTCAAAAGCAATGCTCACGGGATTGTCTTTAATCGGACATCCAAAACGACATTGAAACCTCCTTAACAAATAGATTTCAGTCACGTCTGGCTGAAGACGAAAAATTTAGCGCTAGCAGGGAGGCAACCCATGCAATTTGTTGTAATTTATTTTTCATATTTTGTGAACTTTTTAATTTTGTGTGTTATTTTTGTAGGGAAAGGCACAAACGAAGCATTTTAAGACAGAAGGAATGTGTTTGGCAAGCAAAGATGAGAAACAATTCATTAGCAATGGCTGATTAAAGAATGAAATCTAAGACGCATTCTAATGGATTTATATACTAAGCGAGTGGCGTATTGCATACACAATTCCGTTGCCTTAATTATTGCTTTGATTAGCTTTTCTGTTGTAATTATCTTTATTTTCGTAGACAGGATCCAGACTTTTTGACCTTTCACGATTTGTTTTGTTGTTTAGCTAACAATCGTCCTTTGGAAGATACTTCTGCTATTATTACTCACCCTTTTTCAGGTACTATAAATTCAACCCGTCATTGCACTTTTGAAGGCATCCTAATTTGAGAAAGAAATACATAGAAAAATGGAAGCCACCTCAAGAAGACGAGTTGAAAACATTTGTGTGTTTTGCGGAAGTACTGTTGGTACTAAACCACAATACATAGAAGCAGCACGGGAATTGGGTCGAGTTTTAGCTGCAAGGAATATGCACCTAATATATGGCGGAGGAAATCTCGGACTTATGGGGATCGTTTCACAAGCCGTACAAGAGGGAGGCAGTCATGTTTTGGGAATCGTCCCAAAACCCTTGGCAGAGGCAAATCTTATTGGATCATCAAACGGAGAGGAACTGATTGTATCAGGTATGTCTGAACGTTTGGTAGAAATGATTAACCGTGCTGATGCTTTTATTGCTTTGCCAGGTGGATTGGGTACATTGGAGGAAATTTTTATAGTTCTATCTTGGGCGAACCTGAACATACACCAGAAACCAATTGGACTACTCAACGTTGATGGATTTTATGATTTTCTTTGTGTGTTTCTTGATGATGCTCGGAGAAATGGGTTCGTGTCAAAACCTATGAAAGACCTCCTCTTCACTGCCAGACTTGCTCCGGATCTGATAGACCAACTTATAGCCTATGAACCACAAGTTGACCCTATCCTATCAAAATAAATTGGTCTGAGGACGATCGTGGTAAGAGGCGTCGAATTAATCTGGATCTTAACCTTTAATTTCCTTTAGATTTCAGCTAACCAGGTACAACCTTCTAACTCTCCTTTTACTGTTTAAGACATTGGGGACAATGTCTCATTTAGGTTTGGGGGAGGGATTTAGTTGATTAGTACCTGTTTTTAGTTTGTATGTTGTTTTTATTTTTAGTCCAAAATTTTCGAAAAATACAAAAAAATTGAAAAATTTTCAAAAATTACAAAAATATTTTGCATTTTTATGTTTTTGTTTTGACTAAAAAGGTGAAATTGGTAAAAGAGGTAGCCGAGTAAGGAATTTCCACTCCTGAGACGTATCTCAAGCCCATTTTCGAAATAAAGTTAATTGTTGTTTATTTCATTTTAAATTATTTAATTTGTGAATTCTCCATAAATCTGACTAAAATGAATCTTCATATGTTCAGTTGACAGGTATTATGAACTTACATGGAACATACAGTCATGAGCTAAAATTGAAAAGTTTGTAATATTCCGTGCTATAGTTTAATTGGAGGAAGCATCTCTAAATAGTGATGAGAAAAAAAAAAAAAAAAAAAAAAAAAAAAAAAAACGTCCGAGATCCGAGTTATTAAGTCTGTAAGGGTGTTTTAACACCTAGTGCCCTAAAACCAACTGGTTTGGGAGTCACTGGCCCAAAGCTCGTTACATGGATCGAAGATGCTGCAAAAAAATATATATATCTGAAGTCTGAGTAATTAAGTTCGTAGGGGTGTCTTAACACCTGGTGCCCTAAAGCCAACTGGTTTGGGAGCCACCGACCCAAAGCTCGCTACATAGACAGAAGGTATTGTATATAAATAAAAAAAATAGAGAAAAAATCAAAGAAAAAATCAGAAAAATCAAAAAATTATTCCATTGCTACAAAAAAAGGTATGAAGTCTGATAGAACTTTAGGACAAAAATATTACTCTCTTATCAACTGCACTTATGACTGTTGTGGGCAAAAAAATGAGTTGATTAATATTTGTTAGCTGTGTATATGAAGAATGGTAAAAATAATCGGAGAATTTACTTATTCGGTAATTTAGAAAGAAACAAAACAACTAGTAACTTGGAGTAGAATTTTCACCTGATTAGTCACTATTTTTTATTCTCTTTTCGCTTGTCTTTTTGCTTTTGTGTGCATTAGTTTTACTACATTTTTACTTTTGTAAAATGTTTGTGGGTATCATTGCTGTAAGCCCTCACGAGACTACACTCGTCCACTAGGGACACCTAGGGGTTTAAAGGCTTGTTGCATACGCTAAATGCAACCGTGATCCCTACGAAAGTGGCTTAGTTAAATTTTATTATGTTATTTTATTTTCTGTTTTGCTCGAGGACTAGCAAATGTTAGGTTTGGGGGTGTGATGAGTGGTATTTATATCACTATTTCCCACTCATTTGACCTAATGTTTTGTATTGTTTCTCGAGATTTATGAACGTTTTGATGTGTTTTGTTTGTTATTTTGCAGATAAATAAAGTTTGGACAGCACTGGAGGCAATTTGGGACAAAACCGGTCAAAAATGCGTCAACTGGAAAAATTCCATCTTCTGCGCGTCGCGCCGCGCAATGCCTTGGCGTCGCGACTCCCAGCGTGCACCAGAGATGCTAAAATGCGTCGTGGTCAACGGGTCAACAAGTTGAAAAGTTTGACTTTGCTAACATGCGCCTGCCACGTGTCACCATCACAACGGAGATGCTAACGTGCGCCCTGCCACGTGTCAAGATCTCATTGCTCGGACGGCCACCGCCTCACGTGTCATGCCACGTGTCGCCACATCATCGTCCACATCAGCAGACACGTCAGCAAGTCAACCAAGTCAACGTGCCACGTCATCGTCAGCCAATCACAGCGCGCCACGTGTCAAGCTCTCATTCGTCCGACGACCGCCGCCCCACGTGTCATGCCACGTGTCGCCACATCATCACCATGACGCAAGCAATGACGTCATGAACAGTTGACACGTCAGCATGACGTAAGCGATGACGTCATGAACAGTGCCACTCATCGGATAAGATTTGAGCCGACCAACCAGCGCGTGACACGTGTCACTGTAGCGCGCGTCGCGACGCTGGCCGCGCGGCGCGACGCGCGCACCCCATCGACGCCTATAAATTCAGAACCAGATTTCAGAAATTGTATCCCATCCTCTCTCTTCAATTCCTTCTAAAAAGAGAGTTCTCTCTCTAAAAGTCTTTAGTTTTTACTTTTTTTACTTTTGTAAATAATTTTTAATTACTTTTGTAATAGTATTAGTATTATTTTTACTATTTACTTTCTTTTGCAGTTTTTACTATTTACTATTTACTTTTTACAGTTTTTACTATTTACTTTTTACTTTTTACAGTTTTTACTATTTACCGTGATGCGGTAATTTCTTTATGTTCGGGTGAAAGGTAATTTCTTTTACTATTACTATTTAGATTAATCTCCCTTAAAATAATATATTTACTATTTAAATTGGACTTAATCAGGATACCGCCAGATTGGTCGGTGGGTAATAAAACATATATTCCGCCTTTATGGCTGGTTATTTTGGTTCCGCCTTTATGGCTGGTTATTTTGGTTCCGCCTTTATGGCTGGTTATTTTGGTTCCGCCTTTATGGCTGGTTGATATTAATCACAAGTTTTTATATTATTTTAATGGGAGATATCTAAATAAGTAATAGTAGGAATAATTCCTTTTACCTTAACATTTTATTTTATTTTACTTTTCAGTATTTTTATTTTATGTCTTTTATTTTATGTTTTTACTAGTCCTAGTTATGTGTTAGTTATCTAGGGGTTGTGATGACTTTTAATATCAATAGTTTATAAGGGATTATTTTATAGTTTGGATAATTAATAAGTTTACTTATTAAGTCTTAAGCTTAATGCTTCTTATTGTCTGATCACCAATAAGATTGAAATGGTAAATCTAAAATGAACTAGACATAGGGATTTTAGATTTCAGCCTTAGACTTAATAGCCCACGATCTTCTTTGAGGATAGATAACCCTTTAATAGATTTCCTTACAGGATAGGAATATACCTGTCGGGCGGGGGTAGCCATAATTGGAACTTAGATTTAATGAATCCAGGTAATGTGGTTGACATAGGAATATGGTTCAATTGGGTTATACTGGGTATTTGTAGTTGACCATCGGAAGAGGCTTTTACATAATTTAGTGTTCCAGGTTAGTAAACTGATTTATTACACAAACATAAAATAATCACTTCATCTTTTAAACGATATTAAAAGAATTCACAACCTTATATCTTTTTATCTGTATTTTCCTTAGTATTTTCTTTTATCTTTTTATTTATTTATTTAGCAAATCTACAATCAACCAAATCAATCAAGCAATCAATTCCATTCTCCCCTTTAATTAGATATTTGTAATTAAATAGATTCAATAATTAATAACAACAGTAGGAATTAAGTCCTCGTGGGATCGATATTTTTATACTACTTGAACGATACGTGCGCTTGCGTTATACGTGTGTGTTTACGCCGGTCAACTTCCAACATAAAATCCCATCGAACTGTATCATAAGCCTTCATCAAATCAATCTTAAGAGAACAACTCGGCACCCCACCACTCCTATGATAGTTCTTGACCAATTCCTGACATAATAAAATATTGTCACTAATACGTCGACCCACCACAAAAGAATATTGGTTGGAGCTTACCACGGAAGGAAGAACAATCTTAATCCGATCTGCAATAATCTTAGAGATACATTTATAAGTAGTGTTGCAACAAGAGATAGACCGAAAATCCTTAACTTGAGAAGGATTAGAGATCTTCGGAATAAGAGCAATAGATGTGGACATTATTGTTTGTGTTGATAAGGAAGAAGGGGAATGCTCCCCTTTAGTGAGAATGACGAATAGCAAGAAGCCTGTAGATCATAGTAAGGAGTTTTGTTGTACGGTGGCTTTGGAAACCAAAGGTACTGATTCTATAAATGGTGAGGAAGCCGTATCTGATCTTGGTAAGGAGGCCGTAAATGAGCAATGTGAGGATGATGTATCACCCATTCGTATTGATAACTCTTTGGCATTGAAAGCTAAAGATTCTTTAGAGAAGAAACGATTGTTAATGTGATCTCGTACTACTCCATCATTGGTCAAATCTGAAACTGGGACAACTCCCACCATGGCCGAAACCTTGGCCTTATCCCCATGGATAGAAGACGCCATCAAAAAAACTCAAAACAAAGAGAGAATTTAAGAAGAAAAGAAAAGAAAAAAAACACTAATAATTAAATCTTAAGCACCAAAAGATTAGAAGTGATCAAGAAGAAAGAAGAGAAAGAAGGAAATTTGAGAGAAAAAGTTGAGAGCATTTTTCACAACCTTGCCATTAAGCTTGCTAAACTTTTTTTTTTTTGGATAAGGTAAGTATTATAACCAAAAGAGAACTATACAAGAGCAAAGGGGCATCCCCCAGGATCTAGAGAGGACAAGCCCTCCTAGAAGAAAGCCAAACGGCTACAAGAGATCAACTAAAGATGTCATCGGGCAAGTGCCACGAAAGGAGAAGCCATTTATTTTCATAAGATGGAGTCACCTTACGTAAAGAACTAACACGATTCCGAACATCAAAAACAATATCATATAGAAGAACAGAAACTGGCCTAAGAGGCATATCATGAGTGCGAGCATTCCTCTCCCTCCATATATGGTAAACTGACGCTGCAAAGGACATACGAACCAGAAGATGATATAAAGAGGCACCAGAGAACTGACAAAGCCACTCAACAGTTTGGCGCCAATCTCGACAGCTCCAGTCTAAACCACACATGGCTAACACAGACGACCAAACCCTCAATGAAAAGAGGCACTGAAATAAAAGATGATCGATGTCCTCACTCGAACAACCACAAAGGACACACCGCGAGCAAGAGGATATACCAAATTTCATTAGACTGTCCTGAGTACAAAGGCCTCCCTGAATGGACATCCAAAGAAGAAAAGAATGGCGGGGAATAGATTTCCGGAACCAGACAACTCGGGACCAAGGCATCTCGGGTCTCCTCGACCTCAAAGCATTCCAGGCACAATCCACAGAAAATTTCCCATGTCTATCATCTTCCCAAACCAGCATATCCTCCCTCAAACTAGAAGGAGACGGAAGGTGAGTCTGAGCCAAATCAACAAGAGCAGCAGATCTAGAAGGGGGCCAATGCCAAGCAGAATCAGAGATAATGGAAGCAATTGTCGCCATCCTATCCAAGCCAGAATCATAAATCACTCTCTCGCCCAATGAGTACTCAATCGGGCCTACAGGATGCCAATTATCAAACCACAATAAAGTCGACTCACCATTCCCAATACTCACTCTCATCCGCCGACGGGACCAAGAACGAAGCTCCAAAATCTTACGCCAACTCCAAGAGCAATCAGAAGGACGAGGGATCTCCCAAAAACTTCTCCCCCTCAGTAAATAAGAGTATACCCAAGTAGACCAAGAAGAAACCTTACCAGAACAGAGAGAAACCAAATATGCTTGACAATAGCTGCTCTATTCCAAGCTTCCAGACTCTTTATACCCAGACCCCCCTCCTTAAGAGGTAAACAAATTTTGCTCCAAGCTACTCTAGCCCCAGTAGTGATAAGCGCACTACCCTTCCAAAGGAAAGAACGAAGGATAGTCTCCACCTTCCTAATCACTGACTTAGGAAGCATAAATAAAGAAGACCAATAAACTTGAATGGAGAACAAAACAGACTTTATAAGCTGGAGCCGACCTGCATAAGAGAGAAACTTACAACTCCAACTTTTAGCACGCATAACAATACGATCCACAAGAGAAGCACAGTCAGAGGCCCTAAGTTTAGTAGAGATCAAAGGAACCCCCAAATACCTCACAGGAAAGAGTCCCCACCTGGAATCTCAACACATCTCGCAGTTGGTCTTGCATAGAAAGAGAGATGCCAGAAGAGAAGAGATGACTCTTAGCTGGATTCGGAATTAAACCTGATAAACCACTGAACTGCCCAATACAATCCTTGATCAAAGAAACAGAGGATGCATCTGCTTTACAAAAAATCATAAGGTCATCTGCAAAACAGAGATGAGTAAGACGGTCCTTTGAACACCGCCAGTGGAACTGGAAACCCGGATCAGTAGCCATATTACGAAGAAGGCCTGATAAAACTTCCATAGCCAAAAAAAAAAAAGATAAGGAGACATAGGATCACCTTGTCGCAACCCACGACCCCCAGAGAAAAATCCATGCAGCTCACCATTAATAGAAACAGAGAATCTTGTAGTAGTCATACACTCCTGAATCCACCCACCATCCTCTCAGGAATACCAACAGTCCTCAGAACCTCAACCAAAAAATCCCAACGAACAGTGTCATAAGCTTTCATCAAGTCTATCTTAAGAGCACACCTCGGGGAATCGCCATTCCGGTGATAATTCCGAACCAATTCCTGACATAAGAGAATATTGTCGCTAATACGCCTTCCCTCGACAAAAGCATATTGATTCTGACTGATCACTGAAGGGAGAATGACCTTAATTTTGTTCGCAATCAGCTTAGCAATGCACTTGTAAATGGTGTTACAGCAAGAAATGGGCCTATAATCCTTAACCTGGGAAGGGTTAGGAATCTTAGGAATCAGAGCAATGGATGTAGCATTTACCTGCCTCAAAAGACGTCCAGAAGAAAAGAATGAATGAATAGCACATAAGACATCATCCCCCACAATATTCCAACACTTCTTAAAGAAACCCGAATTAAACCCATCCGGACCTGGAGCTTTATTGTCTTTCAGCCCGAACAAAACAGCCTTAATCTCCTCATCCTCAACCTCACGAGAAAGAGCCATACTCTGCTCCTCAGTCACATGTCTAGTAATAGCAGAATGGAGGGTCACCCTATCAAAATCCTGCTGACGATGCTGAGGACCAAAAAGGGACTCAAAAAAAGAAACAATCTCATCTCTAACCAAAGCATCTTCCTCCACTCGGGTACCATCCTCTTTAGTAATAGAAGTAACCTTACTACGGCCATGAAAACTCTTCATAGCGGTAAAGAAGAACTTAGAATTCTGATCCCCAAGGTTAAGCCACTGAACACGAGATTTCTGTCTATTAAAGCCTTCTTCAGCCCGACTCAAATCACCATAACTCACTGAAAGACGAGCTTCCTCAGCTAACAGAGCAGGGTCACTGGGGAAGTCCTGTAAAGCACATTGAACTCTATCCAACTCCTTCCTGATCTCCAAAACACGACAAGAAATTTTAGAGAAATGCTCAACATTAAATTTCTTCAAAGCTGCTTAAACATTCTTTAGCTTACAACATAACCGGAACATAGGAGTACCATGAACATCAATATCCCAAGCCCTAGCCACAACAGAAAGAAAATCAGGATGATCCACCCAAAACTGAAAGAATTTAAAGGGTATTTTCCTCTTAGGGAGCTCTGCAAGCTTAACAACCATAGGAGAGTGATCAGAAATTCGGGAAGGAAGAAAGCGGGCAGAAGAACCCGGGAAAATACACTCCCAAGAAGGATTTACCAGAACACGGTCCAACTTGCGCCAAATAGGAGACTGAATCTGCTTATTAAACCAAGTAAACTTACACCCAGAATACTGCAGATCATCCAAGCCAGCTTGACCCAAACAGCAACCCAAGTCATCTTTCCAAGCTGGCCAAGCCACAGATCCACCACTATGCTCAAACGGAGAACGGATAGCATTGAAATCACCTAAAACAAGCCATGGGGAATCATCAACCATACTACCACAATTAAGTAGGTCAGCCCAAAGATCTCGCCGCTTCTCGTAATCACACTCACCATAAACCACTGAAACTACACAATTCCAAACCCCAGAAATAGGAGTCACACGGCAGTGAATAACTTGAGCTGAAGACTGAATAATGCTAACAACAACATCACTAGGATTCCAACATACCCAGATACGACCAAACGGACTAATATCAGAATGGCAAAAAAACTTCCAAGAAGGATTAATCGCACGAGAGACATTCATAAGATTAACCTCCTTAACCTTGGTTTCAACTAAACCACACAACGAGAGCTTCTCCTCACTAAAAAACCTCCTGACTTCAGCATGTTTTAAAGGGTCATTGAGACCTCTAATATTCCAACAACCAAAAATCATTAAAACAGATGAAAAAAGGCCAAACCCACAAATCAACGTCGACGACCCCCCCCAGAAGACTTCCACTTCTGACTCCTTTTCCCACCTGAACCCTTTTTGGATTTGTTACCATAAGTCAATTTCTTAGATTCCAGGGAGTCAACAGCCTTAATAGCCAAACTGTTAACCAACGGAGTAGGCGAATCATAAACTGCAGACGGCGAGCACTCATTTACCTCAGTATAAGGAAGATCCTCACCAAGTTGTGAAGAGTCAATGGAGTTTTCCCCTTTCAAATTACCATTTATCACCATAGAAGCTGTCTCAGCAGAAATCACAGGCAGAGAATGAGTAACCAAAGTCGGATTCAACCCATTAGAAGAACCCTCACCCAAAACAAGAATACTCTCAGCAATCAGAGGCACCACATCACTCGAACTAACATGATGGTTCAAAGAAGTACCCTTACCTTTCTTATTTTTAGTGACCGGGATCCAAGCCCCCTCCTGAGCCTTAGCAGAATCAAAAGGAGCATCCTTATTCGGAGGATGTGGCTTAGGAATAGCAGGCTGAGGAAAACTTTTAATCTCCTTACTAGGTGCCTTTCTGGGGCACGAATTCACCAAGTGCCCAAAAACTTCACAAGTGGAACATTTCACAGGAACCCATTCAAACTCAACCCTAATAGGAACCCTAGTGCCATTAGGGTGTTGGAACACAATCTCCTCAATAAGGGGGCTCCGAGCATCAATCTCAACACAAACACGAGCAAAGCTGAGACGTTTCCTGGACTGGGTAATATAGTCAACATTGAGAGGTTTCCCAACAGCACTTGCCACACAGCTAATCCCTTTCGCCGTCCATAAAGAAAAAGGAAGGTCAAACAGTTTGAGCCAGACCGGGACCTTGAACAAATCCTCCTTAGTCAAAGATAAATTAGAATGCCAAAGTTTTAAAACCAACGGCCTATTAGCCATATGCCAAGGGGCTCCATCCAACACCACACCAGCCTCTTGAAGGCTATTGAATCTAAACAAAAAGAAACCATTCTCGGACGTAAGGACTTCTAACAAACCCATCCTTCCCCATAACTTGTGTGCAATAGAATTGACAGTTTGGAAGGGTAGACGTTTTCCCACAAAATAACCAACTAAAGTATTCTGCCAGTACACACTCCCTTCTTCCAAAACTTCAGCCGGAGGGCATACAACAACTTTACCATCAATAATATCAGGTTTGACATAATGTAAAGCTGTGGAAGCAAAAGACGAATCGAGATTGTCAACTCCAATAGCATCATTCAGTGCTGTGGCATAACTTTTAGGGCCACCAGTAAAACCCCCACCTTCTACTACCGGAACTGCAGGCCTAGCATCCTGACTTGCACCCAAGGCAACACCCGTCAAACTTCTACCAGATAATTGGGCAAGATTCTGCCCCATAGCCCTATCATTCATCATACCAGATCCATGTTCAGTAACACCATCTACTGCACAGTTAACACCATGGCCAGAAGCCACAGTCACATTATTCAACAAACCCACACCACCAGTAAGCAAGCATTCAACAGACTTACTGCCAATACTAATTCCAGGAACACAGGTAGCATTTGCAGAGTTAGAAGGAACGCCCAACTCAGGCAGACTACTACGACCAGAACCAAGAACAACCTCACCACTCTCCAGTCAGTCTTCACTGCCACTGGATTAGAAACCAACCTTCCCACAGAATCCCCTGCATCAACAAACCCAGATACACAAACAGCATTATCAGCCCCAGTTATAACGCCATTACCAGAGGTCAGGCCATCAACAGCTCTTCTAACCAGACAACCAGCATGACCACTATCCCCAACAGGACTCGGCACACATTCAATGGCACAAGCAGCCCCTGGAACTAAATCCAAATTCTCCTCCAACAAACACTTCACTTCACCTACAGCCTCACTGCCCAATACATTACCCGTGGCACCTACACCAATACTCTCAATTTCGCAAACAGCCACAGGGGAAGGACCAAATCCATGCTGACTAGAACAGCCCACAGGGCCATCAACAGGACAACACACCAACGACGGCGCCGGGACTGACAGAGGAGGCGAGGCAGGGGCGGACACCAAGACAGCCCTGATTGCCTTACGGCCAATTCCAGGGAGGCGAGGCCCCACAAACGGAACACCTGAAGACGAAGCCATGGGAAGAGACAAAAAGAAAGGGGAAAAGGAAAAGGAAAGGGCAGAACGCAAAGACGAAAGGTGGGGGGGTTGACGGAAAATGGAAACCAGATCGAAAATGGAAGATCTGAGATGAAGGGATAAGAGGGAGATGCGGTCTAGGCAAAAAGAAAGGGTGGCGAATTGAAAACAGATCTAGGTTTAGGTTTTTGGGGAAAATAACTTTAGTAAAAGCCCAGATCTGAGAAGAGAGAATCAATTTGGTAGAAGACCAAAGAGATCCAGGTACACGAAGGAGAAGAAGCAAATCGCCCAGTTGAGAGCATATTCACTGTTCATCCGTATTTTTGCTTGCTAAACTTAGATAAGTCGATTTTAAACTTGAAAAGGGGAATCCCTCCCTCACAAGAATTTGGCCATAGCCAAAAGCATAAAAGCTTCCTCACCACTCTCACTAGTTTCCCCCAAGGTGTTTTTTCCCTTACTCTCTCTTTATCACGCTCAAGTTGCAACTTAACATAATCTTCGTGGACTTGTGTAGGTGTACGTGGGTATAAGGTAATGGGTTTTCCCTTATGCTGAAAGGAGTACTTATTCTTGAACCCATCATGAAAACACTTCTTATCAAACTGCCATGGCCTGCCCAAAAGAATATGTCCTGCATGCATCGATATCACATCACATAGAACATCATTCATGTATGACCCAATGGTAAAGCTTAATAATACCTACTTTGTCACATTTATCTCACCACAATCATTTAACCACTGCAACTTGTAAGGCTTGGGGTGCTTCTAGTAACTTTACCCCAACCGCTCAATCAAAGCTGTGCTAGCAATATTAGTACAACTGCCCCCATCTATGATCATACTACACCCCTTGCCATTCACATGGCACATAAGGTGGAATATGTTCTCCCTCTACTGCTCACTCTCATCCTCAACAATATGTGCATTCAAAGCACGCTTAACAACTAGAGATAAATTATCCAATGGGTATGTAGCTCCCTCGTGGTCACTAGTATCCTCCAACTCTGACATCTCATCCTCAACCTTACTTAAAGCTTCCACTGAACTCACCTCTAGGATTGTCAAAGTTTCTATCCTGCTTCTCATTCAGAACCCATTTACCTTTCCATGCAGTAGTAGGCTGAGTATCAAATCTGGATGTGGACGTTTTCTAGAGCTTCCTCTCTACTTTGATAGCCATGTGAAGCATATCCTCCAAATAAACATAATGATGCAACTCCACCATCTTTGCAATCTCTTTATTCAAGCCCCCTATAAATCGTGCCATAGTAGCCTCTGCATCCTCAACTACATTTTCCCTGGTCATGGCAACTTCCATCTCTGTGTGATAGTCCTCAACACTCTTGGTCCCCCGATACATATGCTCTAGTTTCTGATACAATTCTCGATAGTAATGGCTGGGTATGAACCTCTTTCTCATGAGACCCTTAAGTTCTTCCCATGTCTGAATCGATCTCTCATAGTTTCTCCTCCGATTAGAAATAATCTGATCCCACCAAATCCTAGTATAATCAGTAAACTCAATTGCTGCCAGATTGATCTTCTTCTCGTCTAAGTAGTGATGACAATTGAAAATCAATTATATTTTCTTTTCCAATTCTAAGTAAGCATTGGGGTCATTCTTGCCTTGGAAGGTTGGTATCTTGATCTCGATGCTACCTAGATCACCATCTATATCTCCTCGTCTACCATATCTCCTCAAATCATAATCCTCTCTTCTGTCATCAAATGCACCTCTAGCATCAAATCGTCTAGAGGTGGCCACGGTTCGGTTCCGGTTCGAAACCGGAACCGAACCGTACGATTTTTGGTTCCACAAGTGTGGAACCGGAATCGAACCGGATAATTCCGGTTCAGTTTCGGTTCCACACTTAAGTGGAACTGAAACCATAACCGGAACCAAACCGTACAGTTCTGGTTCCGGTTTTTTTTTTAATTTTTTTTAAACATTAATTGGGGATTAGGATTGTCTTGGAACCCTATGATTCTAACCGGAACCGTACAATTCGGTTGGAACCGTTGGAACCGTTCCAACGATTCCAACCGATCCGGTCAGTGTAAGAACCCTAACCGAACCGGTCAGGTTCCGGAACCGGTTGGAACCGAAATCGTCCGGTTCCAACCGTTTCGATTTCGGTTCAGTTTCGGTTCCGAATTGGAACCTTGCCCGGGTCTAAAATCATATATTCCTTCTATCAAACCTCATATTATGCCTCCTATTATGCCCTGGCTAAAATCTCTCCTCCACATCATCAAGATCATCAGAATCATCAAACTTATTTTCAGCTTCTTCTTTATCTGGCAGTACACACTGTGGTGGTACACGTCGAGATGGCATATTTTGAGGTGATGGTATATGCTAATGTGGTGGTGCTCTGGGACCATTGCCCATTTGAATACTCTCTACACTCCTGGATAACCTCTCCAAAGTAGTATTCATGTTCTATATCATATTTGTAAACTTTCTATCCAAAGCCTCAAACTTTTCATCAATGGTTAGACTTGAACCTGCCATCTCAACACTGAACAAACATATTAGAAATAACAAGAAAGTAAAAAAAAAATATGTAAACCCTCACAATCTCATGTGTTTACACTCAAAAGATATCACTCTACTCGTGTTTGCACTCTATTGGCTTTTATCCGATACTGTGCTCACATTCATTGCCTTTTTATCGCTCTTGAGTTCTTCTCAATTCAAATGTGAATCAAACCCAATACAAGAATACACAACCAAGTGTAGTCCTTAAGCCAGCATGAAACTCAAAGAACCAATAATGTATATAGGGCAGGTGGAAAATGCGAATAAGAATAGTAAGGACGAAAACTCAATCAAAAGACTTAAGCTAGAGTATTCGAAGTAGGGAAATAACAAATTAGCATGATGAGAATAAAATAAGCATGCAAATTCACTGAAGCATGTAATTTCGGAAGAAAATTTAGTGCCTCAATAGAAATTTTGATGAATTACCCTCCACGGACACCCAAATGGAATATGCAACAAACCAAATTCAACCAAAATTTTGAACTTTTTTACTTTTTTTTTGCTCAAGTGATCACTCGTCACTCAAGTCGGCAAAAAAAAAATGCTAAGTATTAACACGCTGATGTTCACATCTGATATGAAATGGAATTCAAAGTCTAATTCTTAAAGTGTCTGTTGTTGATGTTCTTCCTCAAGATGAATCTAACCTAGCTTCTTTTCCTTTTCTTTTTTATTTTTTTTTCAAATGATTCACTAGGTTTTAGAAATAAATCAAACAACCGCTTAAGAACATGCTTATTTCTTCAACATAGGCTAAAGAACAGAATGTTAAGAATGAGCTAATATGAAGAACTTAATAAAAATCTAGATCAGGAAATTGATAACAATACGAACCGATATGAAGAAGAAAAAGAAAAAGAAAACCCAGATTTTGATAGAAAAATTTCAAAAAAAAGTGTTAGGGTTGGTGCTCCGAGTGCCAATCCGGATCGTATTTATGTCTGATTCATAAATACGAGCAATTATATTTTCCATAATATTACTAATTTAGTGGCAACACCCTTGACTTTTATACACTTATTCGATCTAATTGCGATTAGATATCTGATTACGATTAGATCGAAACTGAATCTGGTTCAGTGATACATGTATTAGAAAAAGACCCTAGGATTTACAGTATAGTGCGCATTTACAACGTAGTTTTAATTGACATTGGGAAGTGCACTATTAGTTGTATATCTTTAAATAAAGTTCCTGGTCAAGATTTCCTAACACAGGTCGGTTAGTAAAATCCGCTGAGACCAGTACATGTCGTATATCGTGACTTGGTCCGATGGTTTATCCCAGTGAACCATGAGTCTCGGGATACTCGTATAGACATGTAGGTGTTTATTTGATAAGACACTGAACGACTCACTGAAGGTTTCCTAATAGATGGTACACCAACGTCAATAGGAACCTTCTCGAGTTGAGCGAGCATAGTGGTCCTTCAACTTGAGATACCACTGTGGATATATGAGCTATCCTCCACACTTTGATGGTAGTCACGCCAACGATCTAGCCATGATCAGACCTCCGCCTGTTCGTTGGGTGTGGACTGATGCTCATGATATCCTGTGCGTATCAAGATAGGATCCGTCAGTCTTGTGTACAGGGCATAGGCATCCTGACATGATCTAGGCCACACATGGAGCATCAGAGGACATGGCCAATAACACAAGGGATCCATTGCAATTACCAGAAGGGCCAATCACAAGACAGAAGGCAAAAAGAATCAGAAAAAACAATGGCGGGATTAGTTCAGAGTTTTATGGCCGACTGCAACAAACAAATAGAGACACATGAGGGCTTCGATGGAAAGGGCCCAAAGCCATTTCACTTGGCCCAAATCAGTTTAGAATAAATCTTCCTAAGCATTTGAAGACTTAAAGACTTGGTATTTTTGTAATTTCGTATTTAGAGGCATTGTTGTCTTTATGCCTTTAGGGTTTCTTTTGTATCATTATTTAAGCTTTCTTTCTTTTTCATTTTGAGACAATCAACGAAATTTGTAAAACTCAAAAGCTTAAAGCTTTGGCTATGGCCGAATTCTTGTAAGGGAGGGATTCCCCTTTTCAAGTTTGAATCGACTTATCTAAGTTTGGCAACTTAGTGGCATCTCCATTGCTAGCAAAACACTACAAGGAATCATCTTAAAGGTTCTCAAGGTCAATTTCTTTGTGGGTCTTCTTTGTGGCCCTGGAAGGGTTTTGTTCCTACAAAATCAAATTCGCGGTTCTTGGCGTTTTGTCCGTTGCTTGGGGTTTGCTTGGATTTCGAATCCAAGTGGGTTTCTTGTCACATCCATCACGTGTTTACGATCTAGTAAATCCATGGCCGTGGTATAACTTTGGAAATCAGTTTCGAGTGTTATTTCGTGATCGTAAATTGAAAGTCGATTGTATTATACCGAACGGATTTGACGTTTTCATCTATATCACAGGTATAATACGGATGGCTTGTGACAGAGGGATTATACGTATGCTATGACCTCGGCTTGCATATTTTAGCGAGATTATCCGTGGTCGTCATAATCCATGAGTGGGTGGATTATGGACACGAAATTGGATTTCGTGACGGATAAACCTAAACTTAGAGAGTCCCACAATATGAAGTGTACTCGTTGAGCACTTGGGCAACTCAATATGAATAATATGGATTATTCATAATACTTCAGCGGATTAAGTGATTTAATTCGTGTTGTTTAATCATTAAACGATAACACATGCAATTAGGGAATTTTGTTCGCTAATAATTATTATCTATTTGTATTTGATACATAATACGATTAGATACACATTAATTATTCATCAAATGAGAGTTTGACACATGCCATAAATATATGTATTTGTTATTTAATGTAAATAAAAATACATATATGTGCGTAAATTAATTGTTTACTTGTTTCTTGATCATCTAATGAGATCTAGGGTTTCTTCTTTTTATAATTTTTGGGGCTTTTGGTTGTGGTGAATTGATATGGAAGATTAGAGCATGTGTGAAGCTTAATTGGAACTAATTAGTATAATTTGTTTCCAATTTGTTCAAATTATTGTTGGACATTAGAGTTGCTATTCTAGAGTGTTGTGACCACTCTTATGGCACCCAGAATTATTCTAGAGTTGTTCATATTTGGTGACTTTGGTTTGTGTAATGATTAATTAGATTAATCTTTGAAAATTGGATTTAAAGCATGAATTTTTGGTAATTTCGGTTTGCTGATCTAATTTGGTTAAACTGGAAATTATGGGATATTTTGATGTCATACGAATGTAATGGATGTGTTTTGGGAGTTGGTACAATTGCCGGAAATTGTTTCCGACTTGAAATAAGCAAATACGGCAAAAAACGGCGTTACCGGGTGGATTTAGAGTCAACCGGGTGACGGCTGTCAAAACAGTGAGTTCGTCACTGTTCGGGCAGCCCATGACCTGCCCCGACACTATTGGATCTAACCTGGGCAGTTTCCATAACTGTCGGGTGGTCGGTTCGGTCAAAAATACGTTTTAGGCCATTTTACGGAAAAACGATTTTCGTAAAAGTTTCGCGACGTTTCAACATTATTTATGTTAATATGATATTGAAATAAATAGGTTTAAGGTGAAATATAAATAAATTATTCATATTAGATATTGAATAATTTATTTGGTATTTTGGAAAATTTTAAAATACGATATATAATACAATTTTAATGTTCGTACATGCTTAGAATCTAGATATGTTTCTTAACTGTTTGGTTCTACGCTAACGAATATGTAACGGAAATTTAATGGTTAAATTATGTTATGTATTTTTTTTGGATAACCGGGGTGTCGGGTCAGCTTACGCGCACCTCGACTAATCCCCGGGACCTGTGCCCCGTGCCCTCAGAAGTTTCCCAAAAAAAAAATGTTATATTTTCTAAAGTAGAATCAAATTGTTTAGAAAATGATTTAGATTAAAATTCTGCATTGGATGTAGAGTATCGCTTCCATAGGAAAATCCCCGCTTTTAAATATGGCTGTAAAGTAACATGTATTGGATACATGTTTCTTGGTCCGTCTTGTTAGTACGGTTTATGGGTATTTTTCTATAACTGCATCCGAGATCGTGTCAAAAAGCTGTGAGGGTGTAGTTATAGGATTGTTACCCATATCGGTTGTATATTGATACTAGACAAATTCAAGTGAAAGTGGAAATCCTGAACCTGCCAAAGCTGTCAGGACTAACCGGAAGCTTGAGTATGTCATTGACAAGTGTAGCCTTGATACGCCTCCAGTGAACGTGTCAAAGCTGTCACAGCGAGAAACAGTCAGGACCAAAACCAGGAGTCACTGGTGAGTGATTGACAAATAGTTGTTTACCTAATGAATATACATAGACGAGAACGTGTCAAAGCTATGAGTCGAAATATATTCATGGGATCCTACTCTCACTATGGAATTCGATTTGATTATTGAATTCCCGTTGTCCATTGGGGATTACGGTATTACGTAAAGTAGTGGGAGACACTGCTGAGTTTAAAATCCATAACTTAAGCAATGTGTAATATTTTGGAATTTACTGATTTCGTTTTCCTTTTATTCTATATGCTTATAGAATTTTGCTTGTAATCCACTACATAGTATATTACTTGAATATATAGGTTTTCTGTCTTTACTTATGGTTGCGTAGTTCTAGAATAGGTCATAGAAAGACAGTAGACTTGGATATAGTTAGATTAGTTGAAACCATTGGGAACTGTTGTTCCGATTTTCTTTCAAAATGAAGAT
>SKCR01002172.1:0-27915 GCA_019454045.1 Zanthoxylum bungeanum | reverse complement strand
AGGCTCATCATTGGGACTTACATGTAAAAATGCAGTGCCTACAGTCGCCCCCATTTTGATGGGATATGTGTAGTGTGTGACAATGACAGTCCTATCAAAGTTCATGCAATGCATTTTTACTTACCTTGCTCGCCAGCTGCCACCTGACTTGCATGTTACTTCGAACCGTGTTGGTGATGCAGTGGGCCTCGACCCTAGGACGCATCCCGAAACTGATGATGATTGAATTATGGCTTGCCAGCTGCCACCTGACTTGCCTGTTGTTTTGAACTGTGCTGATGATGCAGTGGGCCTCGACCCTGGGACGCATCCCAATAACTGCAACCGACAACGGGGGCATCGACCCTGGGACGCATCCCAATACCACTGAAAAAATGGACCTCGACCCTGAGACGTATCCCAAAAATAATGATGCAGACCCTGGGACGTATCCCAATAACTACAACCGATAACAGGGGCCTCAACCCTGGGACGCATCCAAATACCGCTGACAAAATGGGCCTCGACCTTGGGACGTATCCCAAAACTAATGATGCAGTGGGCCTCGACCCTGGGACTCATCCCCGAAATCGATACTAACGTGGGCCTCGACCATAGGACTCACCCTCAAAAACAGATACTGATGTAGGCCTCAACCCTGGGGCTCATCCCCGAAACTGATACTGATGTGTCTCTATACCCGGAGTGCCGCAGTGATATCTCCATACCCGGAGTGCCGTACCTGCAAAACTGATCTGATGTCTCCATACCCGGAGTGCCGCACCTTGCAAAACTGATCTGATGTCTTCATACCCGGCAAGACTGATACTGTTGCTAATACGGGCCTCGCCCCCAAAGTGCCATACCCGGCCAGACCAATATTGATAATGATGTGGGCCTCAACCCGTGGAGTGCCATACCTGGCAAGACTAATTCTGATGATGTGGGCCTCGCCCCCAGATTGCCATACCCAGCAAAGACTGATAATGATGTGGGCCTCAACCCGCAGAGTGCCCATTAAATCACATCCAATAATAATTAAAATATTTAAAACACATGTCAAAAATTAAATTAAATCAAAATAAATTAAATCAAAACAAATCTCATTCCTAAATTAAATAAATAAAATCAAATCTCATAAATCACATTCCTAATTAAATTAAATCACATGCCTAAACTAAATGAAATCAAATCAAATCCCAATAATCATCTTCTTAACTAAAACAAATTACCTCCCTAATTAAAGATATCAATTCTTTATGATACACAAATTAAATATTCCCCCCATAATTACAATATTCTTTCCCTACCTATACAAGGATAACCTCATCCTTTGCCTATAAAAAGAAGTCTTAACTCAACCTTGAAACCCCTAGCTCATTCTCACAAAAACACAAAGAAAATAACTCAGCTTATTCACGCAATTACCCTAGTCTATTCACGCATAAACCCTTCATAAACCAATAACAACCTCTAAACTATCAACACACATTTCCCCATTCAATTCCACATGCCTCCTTCCACTCACGTAACAACCCCATTGACCTCACCTCGCTTCACGCATCAATAACCCCTCAACTTGCCTCACGCATCAATAGCCTCTCATGATATAACCACTACTTCACGCCCTCCTCTCACGCATAAGCTCCAATTCACGTCATCAGCCCTCATTGAAACCACTCTCTTTCACTCCACATGCTGCTTCCTTCCACCCACCGAAATTATCCACTGAGACAGCCTCTGTAACCACCGAAAATACCCCTGAAATAGTCCCTGAAATAGCCTTTGAAACAGCCCATGAGATGGCCCCTGTAACCACCAAAAATACCCTTGAAACAGCCCTTGAGATATCCCATGTAACCACCTAAAATACCCCTGAAACAGCCCTTGAGATATCCCCTGTAACCACCTAAAATACCCCTGAAACAGCCCTGAATCACGCCCAAACACTGCCCAAATACCGCGGAAATAGTGAGCAAACAGCAGCCCAAAACAGCGAGGTAACGAAGGAAATCTAAAAACCAGTGAACCGAAAGAGTTGCGGAGTATCGACCCTTCCGACAACTGCGTACCGCACTTTCGAGAGACGACTTAAGATGTTAGACTTGAGGGCACCCTTTTTAATTATTGTCCTTTATTTTTATTTATTTTCTTACTTTATTTTGAATGAGTATTGTGGATTGGTGTATGATATGAATTTCAGATGAATGGAATATGTGTTCTCTCTTGTGGTATATCGGATGGAAACCCAGACGTAAATTCTGTAGCTGAATTCGAATGGACGGTATTGCGGTTTGCACTCGGGATACAATGCCACGTACCACTTGAGAGACACACATATTTCATTTCATCCAACCTTGTGTTTGAGCATGATTTAGTCTAGTAGGTTATTTATTTTTTAAGCATGATTTAGTCTAGTATGTTATTTATTTCTTAAGCATGATTTAGCCGTTAGTACATTGTTTCTTTATGCATGATTTAGTTATTTTCTTTCGCAATAGGAGTATAATGTACGTTTATGTTTAGATTGTTATTTATTTTTCGTGTTTGATAATTCAACATGCTCATGAGATATTTGTGTGATATCGTATGTTTGTCGTTGTGACGACTTACTTTTAAAGCATGGAAACTTAGATATAAGATTTATTCTCTTAAATGTGAACTAGATATAGGTTATCTTCGAATATATATGTTGCTTAGATTCAGTTAAGTTATTGCACAAATTATTTCATTACAAGTGGCATAAGTAAGGGACCATTCTGAACCTAACGGTTTGAGGTCTTCCCTTGCGAGGGGTGAGTGCGGCCTTAAATCATTTTCTCGATTCACACCAGGTGGCGACTCCATTATTCTCCGGTTTAGTTCCCCGTGGGCTACTCCGTACTGCCGACTAGGCCGCGAGCCTAGAACAATGTCGCCGATTTATGTGTCCTACAGCACGGTGCTTTGCTAGAAGCCAACCATGTATTGTAAATCGGTGAGAACGTGGTACGGGGTACGCACGTGTTCGGATAGTCTGATGACCGTATTTAATGCCAACATATCCATGAATCTCTTGGGTGGCTTCCCAAAAATTTACCAATGACATTTGACTCGAATAGAATTAATCCGAGATTAATTATGAGAGAGAAAAATTAATCTGGGATTAATTGCGATAAGAATTTATCTGGGATTAAATTTTTCTAGAAGAGAGAACGTGATTAATTTGGAATTAATCGATTAAATAATATATTGGATATATTAATTGAAATTGAATTTCAATGCGAAATTAAAATTATATTTTAATTCGGGCGAACAAATTAATTTGGAATTAATTCGTAAGCGACTTTCATAATAATTTTGCTAGGCATTATTATTTAATTAAATTGGATTTAATTACCTCGTGACGGAAAATTCGTTTAATCGAATTAAGCAAACCGGGGCCCAAAGAGTGTTGTGTAAGCCAACTTGAATTTTGAATTTAAAGTGGTGTGACCCACTTTACTTACATAACTTGTCACAAAGTTGATGGAAGTAGTTGGATGCATTTAATGTATTTTTCTTTCCACCACACTTAGTTTGGTTTTTTGAAAATATAACACTAACTTGGTTTTGGAAACACAAGACAACACTTTCTTCTCTCTTCCCTCTCTTGGCCGAACCATCTCCTTCTTGTTCTTGAATTTTTATTGCAAAAATTCATCAAGCTAGCACTTAAGGAGTTAAATCAAGGTGATAGGGAAACTCACCCAAGAGTTTGGAACTCATTTCAAAGCTTGGAGCTTCTACATCCATTGGAGATTTTTGAAATTTCTCATCCGTTCATTGTAAGTATTTTCGCAACTTACCTTGTTTAATTCACACTTTAATCTTATTTAGAGATCCTTGGCATGTCTTAGAGACACTAATAGGGATATGATTTGGTATGTAACTGGGAACGTTTTACATAGATATGGAATTCACTCCTTTTTACGAAAAGCAGATGAATATATCTTTTAAGAGTTGATTCAGGACTTGAACAATTTGAGCGCTCAACTTTTCTATTGCAAATAGAAAGTTTTATATTCTTAATTGTTATGAATTAATTGTTCATTATAAAATCAATGATGCTTAAGTGACAAAATTTATAGAGGGGTTTAACGGACTTATGACCCGGCTCTATTTATGAGATATTCGTGAAGGGCTATATCCATATGTAATGACTATATCGATGGACACCGAAGTTGTTCGATTTATTTAATCCATCTACGGTAATGGAAGTTCAACTTCGAGTTTTTAGTGGAATAACGCGGAGTTAATAATTCGTAATATTTGATTAAAGAGTTTAATTAATATTTTGGAGTTATTGGATCTCAGAATCGTAGGTCCATTTGGTCCCCGTGCTAGCTTGATCAACTGTAGCAAACCTAATATAATTAGATTGTCTAATTATATGTTAACATTATATTTATTTATATATTATTAATGAGATTAATAATATTTATTGTCACAAATGATAACTATGTTAAATTAGTTTAACTTAATATTTTCTAGAATTCTTTGATTATGAGATAATCAAGTTAGTAATAATTATGAGATAATTACTACAACATAATTGAAGATAAATAAATCATTATTAATATATTGATTTTTATTTATCATTGGAGACAAAGCCATATGGCTTACCATGTCATCCAAGCAATTATGTCTATTAGGTGGCTTGGATACACCTAATAGTTTTGTCATTAGCTAATGCATTTTATGCTTTGGTATGACCTCCACATTTATGTGTTTGCCATTGAAAGAAAGCATTGAATGCTTAATGACAAAGCCATTGTCTTTAGCTTAATATTTTTTATGCTTTGATATGACATTTACATTTTTGTGTTGGTCATTGCAAGAAAGCATTAGATGCTTAATGACAAGGTTAGTTGGCTTGTGTAAGAGAATATAATCTCTACCATTTCTCTCATTTCCTAATGTTAACACTTTCCATTCATTCACATAATTATTGTGAGAAATATTTGAGAGAAAAGAGAGAGAGTTCAAGCATTCACAAGTATTGTGAAATTCCTAAAGCCAAACACCATTGTGACATCTTAGTTCTCTAAATAGTTTAGAGATTTGATCTTAGTGAGTGAAGCCCACACTTTGGTTTGTTGGTTTCGATTCATAGTTCGGAAGATCGAGTGGTTGATCCAAGTGTTGGACACCAAAGAATTGATCTTGGCTACTATAACAAATGGAGAATGTAAAGAAAATTTTGAGAATCCATACTGGTCCCGGTGCCACCACAAGCAACTTCCGCCGCACAAAAGGAAATGGTTTCCTACACATTTAAATTAAACGTATATAAAAAAATATATACGATGTTGCAAAACAATAATGATTACCGTGTATTGATATTGAATCAATTATGCAAGAATATTTTCAGAGAAGTTTATCTGATACTACAGACCTTTTATTGGGGTTGGTGCTCAGAGCGCCAATTTCCGGTTGTATTTCCTTGTAAATACTATTATAAATGTTTTATTATGAATAAAATAAGCAGTTTCTGTAATATAATATATCTTCTTATATGGTAAAGACGTAATTGACCTTAGAATGATTAGTCATGATGCAGTTGCAAAAGTGTCGCAACTGACATTAAGTTGTATCATGACGTTGTCATTCTCAGACAGTTCCTGGTCAAGGTTTACACTACTTGGTCAGTAAAGAAAACTCATTGGGACCAATATATGTTGTATACTGGAATATATGATTCCAATGGTTTCTCAATGAACCATGAGTCTTGGAGACTCGTATAGACGTGTAGGTGTTTGTAGCGGATAAATATTGAACGACTCACCAAAGATTCTTAATGGATTGTACCCGAACGTCAATAAGAATCTTCTTGGGTTGAGTAACATTTATGATTCTTCGACTTGAGATACCACTGTGGGCACATGAGATGTCTTCCAAACTTAGATGACAGTTACGTCACCGATCTATTCAGATCAAACCTCCGCCTGTTCGTTGAGTGTGGACAGATCCTCAGGCTATCCTATGTATGTCGAGATAGGATCCGTCAGTTCTTTGTACAGAGCATAGGTAGTCCATATATGATTAGCAATCAGATAAAAACCATGGGCCCGTGGTACACTTTAGAAATTAGTTCTAAGTGTTCTTTTAGAGATTGCTAATAGAGACGTCGACGAGAATGTCCCTATAAAGATTTGACGTTCACATCCATTCTCTGGGATATATCCGGATACCTGTGACGGAGGAATTAAATATATTCCATGACCTCGACCTGTATGATTCAGCGAGTTTATCCGTGGTCGTCATAATTTACGAGTGGGTAAATTATGGACACGAAATTGGACTTCGTGACGGATATGCCTGAATCTAGAGAGTCTCACCAGTGAAATATACTCGTAGAGCACTAGGGTAACTTTTATGAATAATACTGATTAGTTATAAGTCGTTTAAATGTTAAACGAAAAATACATGTGAATGGACCTAATAGACATTTCCTAATTATTGTGTATTTGTATTTAATGATAGATTTTATTAAATACACAGTAATTAAATATCAAATTGTGATATTTGACATATATCATAAATATATATGTATTTGGATATTTAAAGTAAATATAATACATATATTTAAAATATTTATATTTAAATAATTATTTAATTGTTAAATAATTAAATTAATTAAAAATATAAATATCTTAAGTTTTGATATTTTAGGAGATGCTTTTAAGTTGCTTTATTTGACTTGTTGAATTTCATTAAATGTGTAATGATCAAGTTACAAGTTGATTAAAGCAAACTTTAATGAAATAAAAATTAAATATCTAGATATTTTATACTTACCAATTTTCGGCCAAGGCTTTATTGGGTGAGTATTTATGGTTTTGTTTCATTTTATTAGGTTAAGGTTAACAAGTTATACAAAAACAAACACAAAAGAGTTGAGAGAAAAAGGTTGAAGAACAAGAAGAAAAACTTGAAATACTTTTATTTTTGTAAGTCTTTCTTTAAACTTTTCAACTAAGAAAATATTTCTATCATGCTTAACTTCAACAAGTGTTTCTAGGATGTTGTCTATACACTTTTAGTTTGTGTTTTGATTGGTTATGAACTTGTTTGAAAGATGTATGCATGTATGGTTTTAAAGTAAGCTTGAAATGGTTTCAATGACTTAGTTTTGATTATTTGATAATCAAGTTCTCATTCTAGAGTTGCTAAGCCACTCATTAATGACCTGTAATTTTTCTTGAGTTGTTTCATGATGGTGAGACTTGTTTGGCGTGGTTTAGATTGAATTAAAGTGATGGATTTAATTGATTCGGTAAGATTTGTCAGTTTGAAGAAATTGTAAATTAGGGTTCTTAACCCTTTCCAAATTTTGGGATTTTCATATATGTAATATATTATGGTGTGTATATGATGCATATTAGTTTTTGGGTGGATTGGATTTGATCTTGACATGTTTTGAACACAAAAAAACCGAATTACAAAAACTGAAAAAATTCTGGGTGGTTTCGGCAATTAGCAAAAATTTGGGGTTTTATTACAATATGATTTTGATGTGTTTGAAATGTTGGAAATCATTTTAGAAATGATTTAGAATCATCCAAAATTGTATTTGATAATTTTAGGACTAAAAATGATCAATTTGTAAAGTATTGGGGTAATTTGGTAATTACTAAGAAATTTGGTTTCTTGTGTAATTTTTCAGAATTTGATAATTGGTTAATTAATTAAATAAGTTTATTTAATTGATCCAAGAAAAAATTTGAAATCGAAAATTTTAATTTTCCGCGATTCCGCTGCGTTATCGGATTTTCGCCATAAAACCCCTACAAAATGGTATCAGAGCGAGTCTGATTCCGGACACCCTAATATGATTATGTCTTTTAAATTCAATATTTAATTTAATCTTCACTTTATGCATGCATGTATTTATCTAATTTGATTAAATAAATTAAAAAGCATCTTTTGCGGAAAATCCCTAATTAATAAGGTTTATGTTAATTATGTATTTGATACATGTTACATGGTTTGTCTTGTCAATACGATTTATGGATATCTTTTCTATGACTACATCCAAGAACGTGTCAAAGCTGTGAGGGTGTAGCCGATAGAAATTTATTTATGCCGGATGTATATATGATACTAGATAAATTCAAGCGAAAGTATAATCCTGAACGTGCCAAAGCTGTCAGGGTTACGCAAGTAGCTTGAGTTTATCATTGACGAGTTTAACCTTGGTACGCCTCCTTGTGAACGTGCCAAAGCTGTCACAACAAGAAACGACCAGGATCGGAAACCCAGAAGTCACTATTGAGTGATTGCCAATGAATTATCTACCTGATGAATATACGTAGGCGAGAACGTGCCATAGCTGTGAGCTGAAATATATTCATGGGATCCACCTTTCACTATTTGTATTTAATTTAATTATTAAATATTTATATTATGTTTGGGGTTACAATATTTCATGATTTAGTGGGAGAGACATTTTTAGATTAAAAATCCATGATCTAGTTAATGATTTTGATATTATATGAAACTGCTTAATTTCTGCTAACTGTTTTCCGTGATCTATATGATAGATTTGCGATGGCGGCATAATCGACTAATCCGTTTGCGCGTATGTTGGATTCGAACAAACTTAAAGGCGGTGAAGACTTCGCCGATTGGGATTTGGATTTAAGGATTGTCCTTGATTTTGAAAAATTGGGCTATGTACTCTAGGGTCCGCTGCCCCTTGTTGTGTCTGAGGACGCAACACCGGAGGAACAACAAGTTCAAGCTTGGAAAGATGATGATTTAAAATTTAAACCATACATATAAGTTCACTTGCATCGAGACTCAAGAAATAATACTATGGCATATCAGATGCGTATAGTATGATGATGCGATTAAGAGAATCGTATATGAACCAAGAACAAATTGTTCTTCATAAAGTTGCGATTGAACTGTTCCATACGCGACTGGACGAGGGGTAAGCTGTGAGCTCGCATGTTCTTCACATGATCGATTTGATCGATCAATTGAGGCAACATGATCTCCCTCTGAATGACATTCTCGGTAGGAGTGTCATTCTTGGTTCGCTCCCAGTTTCTTATCGCCAATTCGTGATGTATTTCAACATGAATGAGATTATTTGTTCCTGCCATGAACTGTATAGGATGTTGATCACGGTGGAAGAGAACCTAAGGAAGGGAGTACCGACTCGCCCTCCGAAGCCTACTTCACTTTCTGCTTCTTCCCAGGCCAGGCCAAAAGGAAAGAAGACAAAAGTGAAAAAGAAGAAGAAGGGTTTCCGTTCTCCACCACAAGGAAAGATAGCAAAGCCCAAGAGGGCAACAGAAGACAAATGCCATCACTGCAACAAAGTCGGGCATTGGAAAAAGAACTATCCTGACTACATTGCCCAGATAAGGAAGGCGAGAGCATCTACATCAAGTACATTTATTTTTCTAGTTATTGATATCTCACTGGCTTGTGAAGCTATTACATCCAGCTGGATTTTAGATTCTGCTTGTTTGTTCACATTTGCAATTCGTTGCAGATGTTGAAGGAAAGTAAGAAACTGAAGCCTGGAGAGATGCAGTTGCGCTTTGGGAGTAGAGACTCTCTAGATGCGGTTGCAGTGAGAGTATGTGATGAGTGGTAATTATATCACATTTTTCCCACTCATTTGACCTAATATTTTATATAATTTCTTGATTTTTGTGAATATTTTGATGTGTTTTGTGTTATTTTGTAGATAAATAAAGTTTCAGGACTTTCTGGAGGTGATTTGGGGCCAAAACAATGAAAACAGACGAAAATAGCATTTTAGTCATTTCGCGCGTCGCGACGCGCAAGCCTTTGGCGTCGTGACTCCTAACGTACGCCGAACAGTGCTAACGTGCGCCGGGTCCACAAGTCAGAATCTGAGAAAAGTTTGACTTTGCTAACGTGCACCGTGCCACGTGTCACCATCACAGCCGATCTGCTAACATGTGCCGTGCCACGTGTCATCATCCTACGGTGCCGACAGTCGCCATCGCCATGTGTCGCCACATGTCACTCCACATGTCAGCCACGTCACCGGTTGACTAAGTCAAAATGCCACGTCATTGTCACGTCATCATCAACCAATCAAAGTGTGCCACGTGTCGCAATTCTATCGTGCCGACAGTCTCTTTCGCCACGAGTCGCCACGTCAGCATCTATTATTGGCTCACTTATCCAAAATCAACACGTGGCGGATAAGAATCTTATACGACCAATCGGAAGCCGCCACGTGTCACAATAATTGAGATCTCAGCCGTTTTGCCCCGTGTCGCCTTATCTCCTTATCCAGAATCGCCGCGTGTCAAGCCCTCTGCATGCCACGCCATAAAGTGCTGGTGTCGCGACGCCGACGCTGGAGGCCTACCAGGGTCTATAAATTGAGCTCGAGATTTCAGTTTTAGATTTACCATTCTCTCTGAATTCTCTGATGTAAATAAGGAGTTATCTTCTTAGTTTCTTTTAATTTCAATTTTGTAATTAAATTTTTATTACGTTATGTAATAATAGTAATTTACTTTCTTTACTTTTTACAGTTTTTACTATTCACCATAAGGAGGTAACTTCCCTATGGTAGGGTGAAAGATAATTCTTTTTCTATTGATATTTATATTAGTCGGTTGGTAATAAAATTTTCTTACCGCCTATATGGCAGGTTTATTTTGTTTCCGCTTTTATGGTTTGTTGGATTTAATTTGACTTAATCAGGTTACCGCCTATATAGCTGGTTGGTAAAATAATCACAAGTTAATATATTATATTAAGGGAAATATCTAAATTAGTAGTAGTAAAAGTTTATCGTTTTACCTTAGCATTTTATTTTATTGCAATTTACTTTTCAGCTTTTACTTTACCGCAATTACTTTTCATTATTTTACTTTATGTCTTTTACTTTCAAGTTTTTACTAGCCCTAGTTATGTTTTGTAACTAATTAGTTATCTACGGTTGTGATGACTTTTAATATCACCGGTTTATAATGGGTTATTTTATAGTTTGGGTAATTTAAAGGTTTACTTATTAAGTCTTAAGCTTAATGCTTCTTGTTGTCTGATCACCAATAAGATTGATGTGGTAAATCTAAAATGAACTAGACATAGGGATTTTAGGTTTCAACCTTAGACTTAATAGCCCACGATCTTCCTTGAGGATATAACCCTTTAATAGATTTCCTTACAGGATAGACATATACCTGTCGGGCGGGGGTAGCCATAATTGGAACTTAAACTTAATGAATCCAGATAATTTGGTTGACATAGACATCTGGATTCATTAAGTTTAAGTTCCAATTATGGCTACCCCCGCCCGACAGGTATATGTCTATCCTGTAAGGAAATCTATTAAGGGTTTATCTATCCTCAAGGAAGATCGTGGGCTATTAAGTCTAAGGTTGAAACCTAAAATCCCTATGTCTAGTTCATTTTAGATTTACCACATCAATCTTATTGGTGATCAGACAACAAGAAGCATTAAGCTTAAGACTTAATAAGTAAACCTTAAATTACCCAAACTATAAAATAACCCCTTATAAACCGGTGATATTAGAATTCATCACAACCCCAGATAACTAACACATAACTAGGGCTAGTAAAAACTTAAAAATAAAACATAAAATAAAAATGCTGAAAAGTACAAGACATAAGTAAAAGCTGAAAAGTAAATTGCTGAAAAGTAAATGCTGAAAAGTAAATGCTGAAAAGTAAATTGCTGAAAATTAAATAAAGTAAAAGTACAATAAAAGAAAATGCTGAGGTAAAATGATCCACTTTTATTACTTCTATTTTAGATATCTCCCTTAATATAATATATTAACTTTGCATGATAATTACCAACCAGCCATATAGGCGGTATCCAGATTAAGTCAAATTAATAATTAATTACCAACCGACCAATCAGGCGGTATCCAGTTTAGTCAGGTTAAAACCAATTTAAATAATTACCAACCGACCAATATGGCGGTATCCTCGTTAAGTCAGGTTTTAACTAGTTTATATATTATAATTAAGGGAGATTAATCTAAATATTAGTAATAAAAGTTTTACCTTTTACCCCAGCAAAAGGGGAGTTACCTCCTCATTACTGAAAAGTAAAAACTGAAAATTAAAAAAAAAAGTACTATGCGTAAAAGTAAATTGCGGAAAGTAAAAACTGAAAAGTAAAGAAAAGAAAGTGCGAAAGAGAAAATTAATTACTAAAAGCTATAAATAAACAAACAAGATACAATCTTCTAGTATTCTTAAGGAATTCCTTAGAAGAAAGTATGAATTTTACAAATGAAATGGCTTGGTATTTATAGGCAAAATTTTGCCTCCATCAAATCATCCACCAAATCAATTATTAATTGCTCCACTAATTGCTCCACTAATTGCTCCACCAATCCATTATTAATTGCTCCACTAATCTCTTATCATGTTTGGTGATGATTTGATAATTTTTATTATTTATTTATTAATTTATTTTTTGCTTTGAAAATGATTGAAAGTGACTTTAATAATTACACACACTACACAATTCTGGATGGTTCATCATTGCGGGCATGAAGCTTCGGAATTAGAATTTATTTTGTCTTTCCAAGTTGTAGAACTTTGAGTCTTCTTTAATCTGGAACTTGAATCAGCTCAATCCAATATCTGAGTAAAAAGTTATGCCCAAAATACGACAGATGCGCAAAACTGGAATTTCCAAAACTGCACTTCGTCAAAACGCCCTTTCAAGTTTCCAATCTCCAAAATTAAAATATCAAGTCCAATAATTGCCCTTATTTGACCCATATTTCATCCTAAATGATTTCATTGAGACCCGATATTATTTTATCTGCAAAATAAACTAAAACACATCAAAACGTTCATCAAACCCGAGAAACTAAACAAAATATTAAGTTAAAGGGGCGGTAAATATTGATATATTTTCCGCTCATCAATAACCACTCTTCATCTTTAAAATGATATTGAAGAAATCACAACCCTAGATAGTTTTTAATATTGAATTTTCTTAACCTACTACTTTCGAACAATTTTATTTACTTGTTTTCAATTTTGAATCGTCATCTTTTCAATCAATCAAACAACCTGTTAGATACTAGTAAAAATTTGACCTCATAAAATTAATAGCTTAGGTATTAAGTCCTCGTGGGATCGATAATTTTTATACTACTTGAACGATACGTGCGTTTGCGTTATAAGCATGTGTTTACGCCGGTCAAGTTTTTGGCGCCGTTGCCGGGGACTTATTTATCTTTCACTATTAGTTTTAAGGTTAGATACATTTACTTGTATCTAATTTTCTTTTTACTTATTGTTTTTGTTTTCTTGTGTTTCAGGTTCTCAGAAACTTAATGAGACGAACCTGAAGCTTTGAACTCCGACCGCTTGACTCGGAAATTGAAAGAACCATCAGGCAGTTTAGAAGAGAACGGCGAGAGGCCAAGAAGCTTTAGTCAACATGGAACCTGAACCTTTGGACATTGCACCACTAAATCCCATTCAAGACAGAACCATTCCGGTGCTTGACAGACTCATTTCTTGTATTGTACTTCCTCCCTTACCAGCAAATGCGGGTGACATCAAAACATGCATTCAGATGATTCAGCAGTCAGTACAGTTTGGGGGAAATGCAACTGAAGAACCTAATTCCCACATCAGCAACTTCCTGGAAGTTTGCGGCACTTTCAATTACAACCGAGAAGCTGAAGAAGCAATGAGACTGCGTTTTTTTCCATACTCCTTGAAGGACAGAGCTAAAGCTTGGCTACATTCACTACCAGCAGGTTCCATCACAACTTGGAACACTTTAGCCACCAAATTTCTTGCAAAGTACTTTATACCAGCCAGAACTGGAAAGCTGAGGAATGACATCACATCCTTTGTACAACAAGACTCAGAAACTATCTACGAAGATTGGGAAAGGTACAAAGATTTGCTCTGGAAATGTCATCACCATGAGATTCCAAAATGGCTTCAAGTCCAAACATTCTATAATGGACTTTCCGGAATAATGAGAACCACAATCGATGCTGCTGCTGGAGGAGCTTTAATGGCAAAAGGAGAAGATCAAGCCTGGGACCTAATCGAAGAAATGGCCAACAACAATTCCTTGTGGCCAACAGAAAGGAGCATGATCCAAAGAATTGCATGAATTTATGAAAGTGGAGCCAATACAACAGTCAATGCCAAGCTGGATCAGATATGTAAATTCATGGAGACTCTTACCACTGGATCTACAAGTTCACCATATGGAGGAGCACCAGAGTCAAACCAACTTGAAGAGACGGTGAATTTTGTCAATAATTCAACAGACAGGAGAACAATTCATATTCCAACACCTACAACCCAGGGTGGAGGAATCATCCCAATTTTTCATGGAGCAACAATTCAGGGCAAAAGAACTATCCACCACTTGGATTCCAACAATAGAACAAAGGCCAGGAGCTGGAAAATGAACCAGAAATAGCAGAAGTGCTGGCCTAGTTAAAAAAGTACGATGCTATATTTCGGAACCAATCTGCTTCCATCAAAGCACTGGAGAATCAAATCGGACAACTGGCTAATGCTCAGAGTTATAGACCGCCAGGTAATCTTCCCAACAACACATAACCAAATCCAAGGAACCGAGGGAAGGAGCAATGTCAAGCCATTACTTTGAAAAGCGGTACTGAAATCAACAAAGATATTGGAATCAATGCAACAATTGAAGATCTCCAAAAGATGCAGTTCCACAGATGGAGGAAAAAGAAGCAAAGGAAAAAGAACCAGAAAGAATCACTCCACCTCCACCTTTTCCACAGCGACTTCAGAAAAACAAACTGGATAAGCAGTTTGCTTGATTCCTAGAGGTGTTCAAAAGCTGCATATCAACATCCTATTTGCAGAAGCATTGGAAGAAATTCTCAGCTATGTTAATTCATGAAAGATATTCTTTCACAAAAACGGAGATTGGGAGACTATGAGACAGTCGCATTGACGGAAGAATACAGTGCCATTATTAAGAGGAAACTTCCCCCGAAGTTGAAAGATCCTAGCAGTTTCACAGTTCCATGCACTATTGGAGAACATTATATCGGTAAGGCTTTATGTGATTTAGGTGCTAGTGTTAACTTGATGCCTTTTTCTATTTACAAGAAACTGCAGATTGGAGAAACAATGCCTACCTCAGTCTCGTTACAACTTGCTGATCGAACACTAGCATTTCCAAGAGGTGTTATTGAAGATGTACTGGTCAAAGTTGACAAACTGATTCTCCCAGCAGATTTCATCATCCTTGACATGGAAGAAGATAAAGAAGTACCTATCATTCTTGGGAGACCATTCTTGGCTACAGGTAAAACTGTGATTGATGTGCAAAAAGGAGAACTGACCATGAAAGTGCAGGACCAAGAACTTACCTTTAATGTTTTCAAAGCCATGAAATTCTCGAGTGATGAAAAGGAAGAAGAATGTTTCAGAGTTGATGTTGTTGACAGTATCGTTCAGGATACTAAGGAAAATCCCACAGATACACTCGAAACTTGCATCACCAATATGACTGACAGCGAGCTAGATGCTGAAATCCTGGAATGTATCAACTACCTTGACAAACCATTCCGATTCAAATCAACACCACCAGTTGAAAGCTTGGAATTGCCAAAGAAAGATCAAATCAAGCCTTCGATTGAAGAACCACCACAACTGGAGCTGAAGTTACTTCCGAGCCATCTCATGTATGCATTTCTTGGAAACTCTTCTGAATTACCTGTTATTATTTATTCTTCACTAACATTGGAGCAGGAAGAAAAGTTACTGAGAGTATTACGAGAGCACAAAAGAGTCATTGGCTGAACTATAGCAGACATTCGAGGCATTAGTCCATCATTTTGCATGCACAAGATTCTGATGAATGATGAGTACAAACCCACAATGGAGCATCAACGGAGACTCAATCCAATAATGAAGGAAGCCGTAAAGAAAGAAATAATCAAATGGTTGGATGCTGGCATCATTTACCCTATCTCAGATTGTAGTTGGGTGAGTCCTATGCAGTGCGTGCCAAAGAAAGAAGGAATTGCTGTGGTTACCAATGAAAAGAACGAGTTAATCCCAACAAGAACGGTGACTGGATGGAGAGTATGCATGGACTACAGGAAGCTGAACAAAGCCACGAGAAATGACCATTTTCCGCTACCATTCATTGACCAGATGTTAGACAGACTGTCAGGACATAAGTTCTATTAATTTCTGGACGGATATTCAGGGTACAATCAGATTGCCATCGCACCAGAAGACCAGGAGAAAACTACATTTACATGTCCCTATGGTACTTTTGCTTTCCGTAGGATGCCATTTGGATTATGTAATGCCCCTGCTACATTTCAGTGTTGCATGATGGCCATCTTCTCAGACATGTTGGAGTAGAGTATGGAGGTTTTATGGATGACTTTTCTGTGTTTGGAGATTCTTTTGACCACTGCTTGCAAAATTTGGAACAGGTATTACAAAGGTGCGAAGATACAAACCTGGTGCTCAATTGGGACAATGCCATTTCATGGTACATGAGGGCATTGTTCTTGGACACCGGATCTCACAAAAAGGAATTGAGGTAGACAAAGCAAAGATTGAAACAATTGAAAAACTACCTCCGCCGAAATCTGTCAAAGGGATTCGAAGCTTTCTCGGACATGCAGGTTTTTACAGGAGATTTATCAAAGACTTTTCCAAGATTGTTAAACCTATGTGCAATATTCTGGAGAAGGATGTGCCTTTCAACTTCACCAAAAAATTCCAGGAAGCTTTTGAGATCTTAAAACAGAAGCTGAATTCTGCACCCATCATTGTAGCACCAGACTGGACCATTCCATTTGAAGTAATGTGTGATGCTAGTGATTTTGCTGTAGGTGCAGTTTTGGGACAACGTAAAGCAAAGATTTTCCACACCATTTACTACTCCAGCTGAAATTTGAATGAAGCTCAACTCAACTACACAACCACTGAAAAAGAGTTGCTCCGAGTTGTGTACGCTTTTGACAAATTCTGCTCCTATCTGATGGGTCCCAAAGTGGTGGTCTACACATATCATTCAGCAATCAAATACTTGATCACGAAGAAAGATGCCAAACCCAGATTGATCTGTTGGATACTTCTTCTGCAAGAATTTGACGTGGAGATTCGAGACAGGAAAGGGACAGAGAATCAGGTGGCAGATCATCTATCGAGGCTCGAGAATGGAGAAACAGCTGACAAAGATATGTCAATCAAAGAAACTTTTCCAGATGAACAGCTGTTTGCCATGAAACAGCAAGATGCCCCTTGGTATGCTGACTATGTCAACTACATTATGTCAGGAAAATGGCCGTTGGAATGGACAACTCAGCAACGGAAGAAATTCTTCAAAGAAGTCAAGCACTATGTCTGGGATGAGTCGTACCTGTTCAAACAATGTGCTGATCAATTATTGAGTCGGTATGTTCCACAGGAGGAAGTCAACAGTGTTTTGTAGCATTGTCATTCATCACCATATGATGGACACTTCAGCGGAAACAAAACTGCAGCCAAAGTCCTACAATCAGGTTTGTTCTGGCCCACTCTTTTTAAAGATGCTTATCTTTTTGCTCTTTAATGTGACAGGTGCCAGAAAACGAAGAATATTTCAAGGAGAAATGAATGACCGTTGCAAAACATTCTAGAAGTGGAAATATTTGATGTGCGGGGTATTGATTTCATTAGACTCTCTGTTCCATCATTCAAAAACATGTACATCCTATTGTTGTAGACTACGTTTCCAAATGGGTTGAAGCAATTGCACTACCATCCAATGATTCAAAAGTGGTGATCAAATTGGTGAAAAAAGAACATTTTCACTCGGTTTGGAACACCTCGTGCAACCATCAGCGATGGTGGCACACATTTCTACAACAATACTTTGATGCACTCCTATCCAAATACGGAGTCACACACAAGGTTGCCACTACTTACCATCCACAGTCAAATGGACAGGCTGAGGATTCAAACAGAGAGATCAAAAGAATCTTAGAGAGAACTGTTGGATCAACAAGGAAAGATTAGTCTACAAACTAGATGATGCATTATGGGCATATCGAACAGCTTACAAGACACCCATTGGTATGTCCCCACATCAATTGGTATTTGGGAAAACGTGTCATTAGCCAGTTGAGCTTGAAGACAAGGCATACTGGGCACTGAAGAAGTTGAATCTTGATTCACAAGCTGCATGAGAGAAAAGACTTCATCAACTCAATGAATTGGAGGAATTTCGTCTACCGACTTATGAGAATGCCAGATTGTACAAAGAAAAGACCAAGAAATGGCATGAGCGCACAGACAGTTGTAACCAAGGCAGCAGGTGCTGTTGTACAACTCAAGATTGAAACATTTCCCTGGAAAGTTGAAATTAAGGTGGTCAGGTCCATTTGTAATCACTCAGGTTTTTCCATATGGAGCTGTTGAGTTATTATATCCCAACGCTAACAAAACATTCAAGGTTAACAGTCAGCGTGTCAAGCACTATTGAGGAGAATCATTTGAGAGACAAAAAGAAAATGTCACACTTTCAGATCCAGCCTAACGATCGAGAAGTCAAGTCTAGCTAACGACTTCAAACTTAGCGCTCGCAGTGAGGAAACCCATGCAATTTGTGTATATATTGTGATTTGGTGTGATTTAATTTTGTGTTTTTAGTTTTTAGTTTTTCTAGATTAAGTCCTTTCACGATGGAAGAAGCTCTCGCAAATCTTCATAAGCAATTTCCTTCTCTCCCTCAAAAATCTCTGATCAAAGTTTACAAAGCTCGCTTGGAATAGATGAGACTACTAATGATCCATGGTGTTCCTAATGATGTTCGTTGGCTAATTGAAGCACGGGTCCAATTGGCAGGTGAGTTTTCTGAATCTTTTATTTCACATCTGCCTGGTTTTGGAAGAAGCACCTATGCAAAGAAACGTAGAGCTAAGCAAATGGGTGTTTGTTACAAATATGCACGCTGGAATTGCAATACTCGTTGTCGTTCTTTAGGAATGATGTCTGTTAATCGTGAAGACAAAATTAAATTCATTAGGGATGGCTTGAGTAAGGAGTTTTTAGATGATATATCTTCGACTCTTGAGACGCATCCCAATGGATATGTTCACATAGCCATTCGTAAATTACATACACAATTTCAAAAAGAAAGACAACCGTTAAGTCTTGGGAATCTGACTCAAAAAGACCCTGTTTGCCAATTTATAAGAAAATTGGATGGGAAACTTGTCACTGACGCATAGACGTCAATCAAGCCGTTACTTTTCTTGTACATATTATATCTCTTTGTCTTTTCCTAATAATTGTAATTTGTTTTGTTGTTTTCTTTTTATTTTCTCCGACAGGATCTAGACCTTTTTGACTATCACGATTTATTTTACTGTTTAACTAATAATTGTCATTTGGCAGGTACTAGTGCTATTATTTTACTCACCATTTTCACGTATTATAGATTCAACTCATCATTGCACTTTTGAAGACATCCAGAGTAAAACATGGAAGCCACTTCAAGAAAATGAGTTGAAAACATCTGTGTGTTTTGCGGCACTAGTGTTGGTACTAAGCCACAATACGTAGAGGCAGCACATGAATTGGGTCGAGTCTTAGCTGCAAGGAATATGCACTTAGTATATGGCAGAGGCAATCTTGGACTAATAGGGATCGTTTCAAAGGCTGTACTGGAAGGAGGCAGTCATGTTTTGGGAATCATCCCAAAACCTTGGCAGAGGCAAATCTTATGAACCATCAAACGGAGAAGAACTGATCGTGCCAGGTATGTCTGAACGATTGGTAGAAATGATTAACCGTGTTGATGCTTTTATTGCTTTGTCAGGTGGCTTGGGCACATTGGAGGAATTTTTATAGTGCTATATTGGGTGAACCTGAACATACACCAGAAACCGCTTGGAATGTACAACGTTGAAGGATTTTATGATTTTCTTTGTGTGTTTCTTGATGATGCTCGGAGAAATGGTTTCGTGTCAAAACCTATGAAAGAACTCCTCTTTACTGCCAGAACTGCTCCGGATCTAATTGACTAAATCTTAGCCTATGAACCACAAGTTGACCCTATCCTTTCAAAGATAAATTGGTCTGAGGACGATCGTGGTAAGAGGCGACGGATTAATCTGGATCTTAACCTTTAATTTCCTGTAAAATTTCAGTTATCCAGGTATTATCTTCTAAACTCTTCTTCTACTGTTTAAGACATTGGGGACAATGTCTCATTTAGGTTTGGGGGGGGGGGGGGTGGGGAATTAGTTGATCAGTACCTTATTTTTAATATGTGTGTTGTTTTTATTTTTTTAGTTCAAAATTTTTCGAAAAATACAAAAAAAAAACAATTGAAAAATTTTCAAAAATTACAAAAATATTTTACGTTTTTGTGTTTTTATTTAACTAAAAAGGTGAAATTGGTAAGAGATAACTGTGTAAGGAATTTCCACTCCTGAGACGTATCTCAAACCATTTATTCGGAACAAGTTAATTTTTGTTTATTTCTTTTGAATTATTTAATTTGTAAATTCTCCATAAAACTGACTAAAATAGATCTTCATATGCTCAGTTAGCAGATATTATCAACATACATAGTAACATACAGACATGAGTTATAATTGAAAAGTTTGTAATATTCAGTGCTCTAGTTTAATTGGAGGAAGCATCTCAAAAAATGATGGAGTAAAAAAACATATGAGATCCGAGTTATTAAGTCTGTAAGGGTGTTTTAACACTTAGTGCCCTAAAGCCAACTGGTTGGGAGTCACTGACCCAAAGCTCGCTACATGGATCAAGGATGTTGCAAAAATATATATATCTGAATTCTGAGTAATTAAGTCTGTAGGGGTGTCTTAACACCTGGTGCCCTAAAGCCAACTGGTTTGGGAGCCACTGACCCACTCGCTACATAGACGAAAGGTATTGGTTATAAATAAATAAAAAATCAAAAATGAAAGAAAAAAATCAGAAAAATCAGAAAAATTATTTCATTGCTACAAAAGGTGTAAAATCTGATAAATTTTAGGACAAAAATATTACTCTCTTATCAACTGCACTTATGATTATTGTGGGAAAAAAATGAGTTGATTAATATTTTGTTGGCTGTGTATAAGGAGAATGGTAAAAATAATAGGAGAATTTACTTATTCAGTAATTTAGAAAGAAAGAAAACAACTAGTAACTTGGAGTAGAAGTTTCACCTGATTAGTCACTAACTTATTTATTCTCTTTTCACTTGTCTTTTTGCTTTTGTGTGCATTAGTTTTTACTACCTTTTTACTTTTGTAAAATGTTTATGGGTATCATTGCAGTAAACCCTCACGAGACTACAACTCGTCCACTAGGGACACCTATGGGTTTAAAGGCTTGTTGCATACGCTAAATGCAACCGTGATCCCTACGAAAGTGGCTTAGCTAAATTTTATTTTAAAGATGTTTATGTTATTCTATGTTTTGCTCGAGGACTAGCAAAATGTTAGGTTTTTGGGTGTGATGAGTGGTAAATATATCACTATTTCCTACTCATTTGACCTAATATTTTGTATAGTTTCTTGAGTTTTGTGAATATTTTGATGTGTTTTGTGTTATTTTGTAGATAAATAAAGTTTCAGGACTTTCTTGAGGTGATTAGGGGCCAAAACAGTGAAAACGGACGAAAAGGGCATTTTGGTCATTTCGCGCGTCGCGACGCGCAAGCCTTTGGCGTCACGACGCCTAACGTACGCCGAACAGTGCTAACATGCACCGGGTCCACAAGTCGGAATCTGAGAAAAGTTTGACAATGCTAACGTGCGATGTGCCACGTGTCACCATCACAGCCGATTTAATAACGTGCGCCGTGCCACGTGTCATCATCCTACGGTGCCGACAGTCGCCATCGCCACGTGTCACCACATGTCACTCCATCTGTTAGCCATGTCATTGTCCACATCACCGGTTGACCAAGTCAAAATGCCACGTCATCATCGCGTCATCATCAACCAATCACAGTATGCCACGTGTCGCAATTCTATGGTGCCGACAGTCCCTTTCGACACGTGTCACCACGTCAGCGCCATATCAGTGCCACGTCAGCATCTATTATTGGCTCACTTATCCAAAATCGACATGTGGCAGATAAGAATCTTAGCCGACCAATCAGAAGCCGCCACATGTCGCAATAATTAAGATCTCAGCCGCCTTGCCACATGTCGCCTTATCTCCTTATCCAGAATCGCCGCGTGTCAAGCCCTCAGTATGCCACGCCATAAAGTGCTGGCGTGGCGACGCCAAAGGCTTTGGCGTAGTGACGCTGGAGGCCTACTGGGGTCTATAAATTGAGCTCGAGATTTCAGTTTTAGATGTACCATTCTCTCTGAATTCTTTGATGTAAATAGGGAGTTCTCTTCTTAGTTTCTTTTAATTTCAATTTTGTAATTAAATTTTCATTACGTCATTTAATAATAGTAATTTACTTTCTTTACTTTTTACAGTTTTTACTATTCACCATGAGGAGGTAACTTCCCTCTGCTAGGGTGAAAGATAATTCTTTTACTATTTCTATTTAGATTAATCTCCCTTAAATATAATATATTCACTATTTAAAATATTGACTTAATAAGCATACCTCCAGATTGGTTGGTTGGTAATTCATTTTAATCTGGTTTAAACTGACTAATCAAGGATACCGCCAGATTGATCTGTTGGTAATAAAATTTTCTTACCGCCTATATGGTAGGTTTATTTTGGTTCCGCCTTTATGGCTGGTTGGACTTAATCAGGTTATCGCCTTTATGGCTGGTTGGTAAAATAATCACAAGTTAATATATTATATTAATGGAGATATCTAAATTAGTAGTAGTAAAAGTCGATCATTTTACCTTAGCATTTTATTTTATTGCAATTTACTTTTCAGCTTTTACTTTACCGCAATTACTTTTCAGTATTTTTACTTTATGTCTTTTACTTTCAAGTTTTTACTAGCTCTAGTTATGTGTTGTAACTAAATTAGTTATCTGGGGTTGTGATGACTTTTAATATCACCGGTTTATAAGGGGTTATTTTATAGTTTGGGTAATTTAAAGGTTTACTTATTAAGTCTTAAGCCTAATGCGTCTTGTTAATTGACCACTAATAAGATTGATCTGGTAAATCTAAAATAAACTAGACATATGGAATTTAGGCTTCAACCTTAGACTTAATAGACCACGATCTTCCTTGAGGATAGAAAACCCTTTAATAGATTTCCTTACAGGATAGAAATATACCTGTCGGGCGGGGGTAACTATAATTGGAACTTAAACTTAATGAATCTAGATAATTTGGTTGACATAGACATATGGTTCAATTGGGTTAAACTGGGTATTTGCGTCTCACCATCGACAGAGGATTCGCATAATTTAGTGTCCAGGTTAGTAACCGATTTATTACACAAACATAAAATAACCACTTCATCTTTAAAATGATATTGGAAGAAATCATAACCCTAGATAGTTTTTAATATTGAATTTTCTTAAACCTACTTTCGAACAATTTTATTTACTTTTTTTCAAATTTAGAATCGTCATCTTTTCAAATCAATCAAACAACATGTTAGATACTAGTAAACATTTGACCTCATAAAATTAATAGCTTAGGTATTAAGTCCTCATGGGATCGATACTTTTTATACTACTTGAACGATATGTGCGCTTTCATTATACGCGTGTGTTTACTCTGGTCAGTATGTGAGAACCATTTTCCGAATGGGAGCCTTTTGTTGTATGATTGCTACGTTATACCATGATGTGTAGCAAATATTATATCTCTTTTTGGATTAGATACAAAAGGTTTTCATGTTAATATTAAGAACTTTTCTTTGTATTTATATGATAAATGTAATATTCAGATACTTTGTTGTCCAAATAAGCATGGTCATTACACATTGCATACTTCTAAAGATATCTTGAATACTAGTATTAATAAATGTAATTTACATGTAGTTAATAATACTGAACTTTGGCATATGAGGCTAGGTCATATAGGCGTTAAACGCCTTACCCAATTGGTTAGGAATGGTTTGATACTAGATCTCACCATTGAACCATATCCAACTTGTGAATTGTGTATTCAGGGTAAGATGACCAAAACCCCATTTTCTGGTGTTGGACACCGCGCCACTAACTTACTGGAGCTCGTACATTCTGATTTATGTGGTCCACTAAGTCAGACTGCTCATAGTGTTTATTCGTACTTTGTTACCTTTACCGATGATCTATCACGGTACGGTTATGTCTATCTGATGCAACATAAATAAAAAACCTTTGAAAAGTTCAAGAGTTCCAAAATAAAGTAGAAAAACATACTGGTCAATTTATTAAATGCTTTCGATCTGATCGAGGTGGCGAATATATGAGCAATGAGTTCATGGATTATATGAAGGAGAATGTATTCTCGCTCAATATACTCATATAGGTACTCCATAGCATAACAGAGTGTCTGGGAGAAGAAATCAGACTTTATTGGATATGGTCTGATTTATTTTGAGTTTTACAGATTTGCCCTATTACTTATGGGGCTACTCTATTTTAACAGATGCACATCTTTTGAATAAGATTCCTTCAAAAGTTCTTCCTATGACTCCATATGAGATATGGACCGGTAGAGACCAAATCTTAATTATATTAAGGTTTGGGGTTGTCCTGCCTATGTCAGGATAGCTCAACAAGATAAGCTTTCGCCTCAAGGGCAAAAGTTTAGGTTTGTTGGATATCTTTCGAATACGAAGGGATATATATTCTATGATACCGAGCATCCAAATGTGTTTGTAGCTCGCTTCGTAAAATTTCTAAAAGTAGAATTTTTGTCAGAAGGTGGTAATCATAGACATGTTGAACTTGATGAAGTCCAACCTGAAAACAACGAACCAACGGAGGAACCTAAAGTTCAAGTAGATGAAGAACCTTTAACACACACACTCCGTAGGTCACAAAGGTATCTAGACCTCATGAACACTTGTATTTGATACAAGAAAAAAGTATTGATGTTCTCTTAGTTGAAGAGACTTATCATTTTACCTATAGAGAATCGATGTTGCACATCGACTCCGTGAAATGACAAAGTGCCATGAAATCCGAGTTAGAATCAATGCATGAGAATCAAGTTTGGGACTTGGTTTCGCTTCCCGAAGGAATTGTTCCTATCAGTTGTAAATGGGTTTACAAGAGGAAGTGCATGCCTGATGGAAATGTTGAAACCTATAAGGCCCGACTGGTAGCAAAAGGTTACACGCAGCGACCTGACGTCAACCACGATGAAACTTTTTCGCCAGTAGCTATGCTTAAGTCTATTAGGATTTTGCTTTCTATAGATGCGTATCATGACTATGAGATTTGGAAAATGGATGTCAAAATGGCTTTTCAAAATAGATTTCTTGATGAAGAAATCTATATGGAACAGTCGAAAGGTTTGCGTCCAGCGAAAACTCGGGTATGGTATGTAAGCTTAAGAAGTCCATTTGTGGACTTAAACAATCTTTACAAAGTTTGAATCTTCGATTCGACGAGATTATTAAATCGTCTGGTTTTCTCAAGAATTCAGAAGAATCTTATGTGCATTAGAAGGCCAGTGAGAGCATGGTGGTATTTTTAGTCCTCTATGTTGACGACGTCCTAATCATTGGGAATGATATAGGGATGATGCAAAGCGTCAAAGTATATCTTTGTAAGAATTTCTCTATGAATGACCTGGGAGAAGCTTCTTATGTTTTAGGTATAAAACTCTATAGAGATAGAGAAATGAGGCTGATTGGGTTATCCCAATCAACGTACATAGATAAGATCTTGGAATGGTATAATTTTGGTAACTGTAAGACAACAAATATATCGTTCAGACATTGGATTCATCATTTAAAGAAGATGAGTCTACAAACAGAAGATGAGAAGATTAGAATGTCTAACTAACCTTATATTTCGTGTTTGGGTAGCATAATGTATGTCATATTATATACTAGGCCTGATATCAGTTTCACTGTTAGTGTAACCAGTAGATATCAGTTCAATTCAGGAAATGACCATTGGATGACCATTAAACATATCCTGAAGTATCTTAAAGGTACTAAGGATAAGTTGATTATTTATGGAGGAAGTGAACTGCAAGTTAATGGGTATACGGATTCTGACTTCCAATTAGATCCCAATGATAGAAAGTCTACATTTGGGTTCGTCTTTACCCTTAACGAAGGTGCAGTTTGCTGGAAGAGTTCCAAACATGGGTCAACAACATATTCCACCACAGAGGCGGAATACATTGCAGCTTCAAAAGCTGCCAATGAAGCTGTATGGATTAGGAATTTTATCATAGAATTGGGAGTTGTCCCAAGTATCGGGAATGTGATTCCATTATACTGTGATAATACTGGAGCCATTGCGCAAGTAAAGGAGCCGAGGGCGCATCATAAGTAAAAGCATGTGGAACACAAGTACCACATCATTCGAGAGATTGTGTCGCGATGGGATATTGCAATGTGCAAGGTACCGAGTGAAGATAATGTAGCAGACCTGATAACGAAGGCCATACCTTCAAAGTTATTTGATAAACATGTGGAGTCGATGGGTATTAGATACAATCGATATTGGCACTAGAGCCAGTGGGAGATTTTGTTGGGGTTGGTGCTCAGAGCGCTAATTCCCGGTTGTATTTCCTTGTAAATACTATTGTAAACATTTTATTATGAATAAAATATGTAGTTTTCTATAATATAATATATCTTCTTATATGGTAAAGATATAATTGACCTTAGAATGATTAGTCATGATGCAGTTGCAAAAATGTCGCAACTGACATTGAGTTGTATCATGACGTTGTCGTTCTCAGACAGTTCCTGGTCAAGGTTTACACTACTTGGTCAATAAAGTAAACCCGTTGAGACCGGTACATGTCGTATACTGGAATATATGAATCCAATGATTTCTCAATGAACCATGAGTCTTGGAGACTCGTATAGACGTGTTGGTGTTTGTAGCGGATAAACACTGAATGACTCACCGAAGATTGATGAGTGGTATTTATACCACTATTTCTCACTCATTTGACCTAATGTTTTGTATTGTTTCTCGAGATTTATGAACGTTTTGATATGTTTTGTTGTTATTTTGCAGATAAATAAAGTTTGGACAGCACTGGAAGCAATTTGGGGCAAATCCGGACAAAAATGCACCAACTGGGATATTTATGTCTTCTGCGCGTCGCGCCGCGCATAACCTTGTCGTCGCGACGCCCAGCCTGCGCCGAAGTTGCTAAAATGCGCCGGGGTCAACGGGTCAGAATCTGAAAAGTTGACTTTGCTAACGTGCGCCGTGCCACGTGTCAACATCACAGAAGACTTGCTAACGTGCGCCGGATGCCACGTATCACCCATCCAACGGTGCCGACAGTTGCCGACAGTGACGTCATCATAACGTCATCAATGACGTCATGAACAGTGCCACATCATCAGTGTGACGTAAGCAATGACGTCATGAACAGTGCCACGTCATCGGATAAGAATCTGAGCCGTCGAATCACGCGATGACACGTGTCCACTGTATCTGGCGTCGCGACGCGGAACCCTTTACCGTCGCGACGCCCAGACCCTATCGACGCCTATAAATTGAGCACCCGATTTCAGAAATTTGTATCCCATCCTCTCTCTTCAATTCCTTCTAAAGAGAGAGTTTCTCTCTCTAAAAGTCTTTAGTTTTTACTTTTTTTTAGTTTTGTAAATAATTTTAATTACTTTTTGTAATAATAGTAATTTAATTTTTACTTTTTACTTTCTTTTACAGTTTTTACTATTTAATATTTACTTTTTACAGTTTTTACTATTTACCGTGATGAGGTAATTTCCTTATGTTCGGGTGAAAGGTAATTTCTTTTACTATTACTATTTAGATTAATCTCCCTTAAAAATAATATATTTACTATTTA
>SKCR01002171.1:0-33504 GCA_019454045.1 Zanthoxylum bungeanum | reverse complement strand
TTTATGGGAGATATCTAAATTAGTAGTAGTAACATTAATTCATTTTACCTTAGCATTTTATTTTTTTGTATTGTAATTTACTTTTCAGCATTTACTTTACCGCATTTTTATTTATGTCTTTATTTTTTCTAGCCCTAGTTATGTGTTGTAACTAAATTAGTTATCTGGGGTTGTGATAAAATCCAATATCACCGTTTATAAGGGATAGATTATAGCTTGGGTAATATAAAGATTTATTTATGAGTCTTAAACTTAATGCTTTTTCATTAACTGGCCATTAATAAAATTGATATGGTAAATCTAAAATGAACTAGACATAGGGATTTTAGGTTTCAGCCTTAGACTCAATAGCCCACGATCTTCCTTGAGGATAGATAACCCTTTAATAGATTTTCTTACAGGATAGGAATATACCTGTCGGGTGGGGGTAGCCATAATTGGAACTTAAACTTAATGAATCCAGATAATTTGGTTGACATAGACATATGGTTCAATTGAGTTAAACTGGGTATTTGTGTCTGACCATCGACAGAGGCTTACACATATTTAGTGTTCCAGGTTAATAAATCATATATTACCCAACTTTAAGATAACCACTTCATCTTTAAAATGATATTGAAGAAGAAATCACAACCCTAGATAGTTTTTAATATTGAATTTTCTTAAAACCTATTTTCGACAATTTTATTTACTGTTTTTAAATTTAGAATCGTCACCATTTCAAATCAATCAATCAACTTGTTAGATATTAGTAATCATTGACCTCATAAAATTAATAGATTAGATATTAAGCCCTCGTGGGATCGATATTTTTATACTACTTGAACGATACGTGCGCTTGCGTTATACGTGTGTGTGTTTACGCCGTCAAGTTTTTGGCACCGTTGCCGGGGACTTATTTATCTTTTACTATTAGTTTAGGGGTTACATACCGTTACTTGTATCTAATTTCTTTTTACTTATTGTCGTTGTTTTTTCTTGTGTTTCAGGTTCTCAGAAACTATGAGACGAACCAGAAGCTTTGAACTCCGATCGCTTGACCCAGAAATTGAAAGAACCATCAGACAGTTGAGAAGGGAAATGCGAGAAGGCCAAGAAGCTTTAGTCAACATGGAACCTGAACCTTTGATCGTTGCACCACCAATTCCCATTCGAGACAGAACCATTCCGGTGGTTGACAGACTCATTTCCTGTATTGTACTTCCTCCCTTACCAGCAAATGCGTGTGACATCAAAACATGCATTCAGATGATTCAGCACTCAGTTCAGTTCGGGGGGAATGCATCTAAAGATCCTAATTCCCACATCAGCAACTTCCTGGAAGTTGCGGCACTTTTAATTAACAACAAAGAAGCGGAAGAAGCAATGAGATTGCGAGTTTTTCCATACTCCTTGAAGGATAGAGCTAAAGCTTGGCTACATTCACTACCAGCAGGATCTATCAAATAGTACTTTCCACCAGCCATAACCGGAAAGCTGAGGAATGACATCACATCCTTTGTACAACAAGATTCAGAATCCCTCTGCGAAGCTTGGAAATGTACAAAGATTTACTCCGGAAATGTCCTCACCATGAGATTCCAAAATGGCTTCAAGTCCAAACATTCTATAATGGGCATTCTGGAATACTGAGAACCACAATCGATGCTCCTGCTGGAGGAGCCTTGATGGAAAAAGGAGAAGATCAAGCCTGGGACCTAATCGAAGAAATGGCCAACAACAATTCCTTGTGGCCAACAGAAAGGAGCATGATCCAAAGAATTGCAGGAATTTATGAAGTTGGAGCAAACACAGCAGTGAATACCAGGCTGGATCAGATATGCAAATGTCTAGAAACACTTAGCACGCAAGTTGTGAACATCACTGGATCCACAAGTTCACCATATGGAGGAGCACCAGAACCAAACCAACATGAAGAAACGATGAATTATGTCAACAATATCAACAGACAGGGGAACAATCCATATTCCAAAACCTACAACCCAGGGTGGAGGAATCATCCTAATTTATCATGGAGCAACAATTCAGGCCAACAACAAAACTATCCATCACCTGAATTCCAGCAACAAAACAAAAGCCAGGAGCACGCAAATGAACCAGGAATAACAGAAGTGTTAACCCACTTGAAAAAGATAGAAGCAAAACACGACTCTCACGCAGCAAGATATGATGCTATGTTTCAATCCCAAGCAGTATTAATTCAAAGTCAATCTGCTTCTATTAAAGCACTGGAGAATCAAATTGGACAACTGGCAAATGCTCAGAGTTACAGACCGCCAGGTACCCATCCTAGCAACACAGAGCCAAATCCAAGAAACATGGGGAATGAGCAATGTCATGCCATCATGTTAAAAAGCAGAAAGTACTGAAATCAAAAAAGATGTTGGAGTCAAAATAACTGCTGAGGAAGTTTCAAAAGAAACAAAGCAACAGATGGAGGAAAAAGAAGCAAAGGAAAAAGAACAGATCACTCCACCTCCACCTTTTCCTCAACGTCTTCAGAAGAACAAATTAGACAAGCAATTTTCTCGATTCCTGGAGATCTTCAAAAAGCTGCATATCAACATTCCATTTGCAGAAGCGTTGGAACAAATGCCCACCTATGCCAAATTCATGAAAGATATTCTTTCACGAAAACGGAGATTGGGAGATTACGAGATAATAGCATTAACAGAAGAATGCAGTGCCATCATTCAGAGGAAACTTCCCCCGAAGTTGAAAGATCCTGGCAGTTTCATTGTTCCTTGCGTCATAGGAGAACATAACTTTGGTAAGGCTTTGTGTGATTTAGGTGCGAGTGTTAACTTGATGCCTTTCTCTATTTTCAGGAAATTACAGATTGGAGAAAACAATGCCAACTTCAGTCTCACTGCAACTTGCTGATAGAACGCTCGTATTTCCGAGAGGTGTAGTTGAAGATGTGCTGGTCAAGGTTGACAAATTCATTTTCCCAGCAGATTTTATTGTCCTTGATATGGAGGAAGACGCAGACGTGCCAATCATCCTTGGGAGACCATTCTTGGCTACAGGTCGAACCATTATTGATGTACAAAAAGGAGAATTAACCATGATGGTACATGACCAAGAAGTAACATTCAAAGTTTTCAAGGCCATGAATTTCCCAGATGATGAAAAGAATGAGGAATGTTTCAAACTCGATGTGATACACAGTACCATTCAGAACTCTGATGAAAGACAAAGTTCTACTGACAAACTTAAAACATGTCAATTGCCTGTGGAGCCTAAAGATAAAGCATCTTTTGTAATGAAGGAGCCAATTCTTGCACTACAAGTAACAGAAGAGAAAAAGTTCCACCAGCTCAACGAATTGGAGGAATTTCACAATCAGCCTTTTGAGGATGCCAAATTGTACAAAGAAAAGGGCAAGAAGAGACATGATGAGAAGTTAGTGCGCATACAATTGGAACCATGGCAGAAGGTACTGTTAAACAAATCAAGGGTGAAATTCTTCCCATGGAAGCCAAAATCACGGTGGTCAGGTCCATTTGTGATCACCAAGGTTTTACCAAATAGAGCCGTTGAGATACATGATCCTGACGCTAACAAAACTTTCAAGGTTAAAAACTAGCGTGTCAAGCACTACTGGGGAGAATCATTTGAGCGACAAAAAGAAAGTGTTACACTTTCAGATCCAGCTTAACGTTCGAGAAGCCAAGTCTGGCTGACGACTTTAAACTTAGCGCTCACAGGGAGGCAACCCATGGAATTTGTGTATATATTGTGATTTGGAGTGATTTAATTTTGTGTGTTTAGTTTTTGCAGATTAAGTCATTTCAAGATGGAAGAAGCTCTCGCAAATCTTCACAAGCAATTTCCTTCTCTCCCTCAAAAATCTCTGATGAAAGTATACAAAGCTCGCTTGGAACGGATGAGGTTATTGACAATCCATGGTATTCCTAATGATATTCGTTGGGTAATTGAAGCACGAGTCCGATTGGAAAATGAGTCTGCTGACTCTTTTATTTCACATCTGCCTGGTTTTGGAAGAAGCACCTATGCAAAGAAACGTAGAGCTAAGAAAATGGGTGTTTGTTTCAAATGTGCACGATTTAATTGCAACACTCGTTGTCGTTCTTTAGGAATGGTGACTGATAATCGCGAAGACAAAATTAAATTCATTAGGGATGGCTTGAGTAAGGAGTCTTTAGATGATATATCTTCAACTCTTGAGACGCATCCCAGTGGATATGTTCACATAGCCATTCGCAAATTACATACATAATTCCAAAAGGAAAGACAACTGTTAAGTCTCGGGAATCTGACTCAAAAAGACCCTGTTTGCCAATTTATAAGAAAATTGGATGGGAAGCTTGTCCCTGACGCATAGACGTCAATCAAGCCGTTACTTTTCTTGTAAATATTATATCTCTTTGTCTTTTTTAATAATTGTGATTTGTTGTTTTCTTTTATTTTCTCCGAATGGATCCAGACCTTTTTGACTATCACGATATTATTTCGCTAGTAATCGTCATCTGGAAGATACTTGTGCTATTATTACTCACCATTTTTCAGGTACTATAAATTCAGCCCGTCATTGCATTTTTGAAGGCATCCCGAGTTGAGAAAGAAATACATAAAAAAATGGAAGCCACTTCAAGAAGACGAGTTGAAAACATCTGTGTGTTTTGCGGTAGTAGTGTTGGTACTAAACCGCAATACATAGAAGCAGCACATGAATTGGGTCGAGTCTTAGCTGCAAGGAATATGCATTTAATATATGGCGGAGGCAATCTTGGACTTATTGGGATCGTTTCAAAGGCTGCACAGGAAGGAGGCAGTCACGTTTTGGGAATCATCCCAAAACCCTTGGCAGAGGCAAATCTTATTGGATCATCAAACGGAGAGGAACTGATCGTGCCAGGTATGTCTGAACGACTGGTAGAAATGATTAACCGTGCTGATGCTTTTATCGCTTTGCCAGGTGGCTTGGGTACATTGGAGGAAATTTTTATTGTGCTATCTTGGGCGAACCTGAACATACACCAGAAACCGCTTGGACTGCTCAACGTTGATGGATTTTATGATTTTCTTTGTGTGTTTCTTGATGATGCTCGGAGAAATGGGTTCGTGTCAAAACCTATGAAACAACTCCTCTTTACTGCCAGAACTGCTCCGGATCTAATAGACCAACTCATAGCCTATGAACCACAAGTTGACCCTATCCTTTCAAAGATAAATTGGTCCGAGGACGATCGTGGTAAGAGGCGTCGGATTAATCTGGATTTTAACCTTTAATTTCCTGTAGATTTCAGCTAACCAGGTACGACTTTCTTAACTCTCATTTTACTGTTTAAGACATTGGGGACAATGTCTCATTTAGGTTTGGGGGAGGGAATTAGTTGATCAGTACCTCGTTTTTAGTTTGTGTGTTTGTTTTATTTTTACTCCAAAATTTTTCGAAAAATACAAAAAAATTGGAAAATTTTCAAAAATTACAAAAATATTTTGCATTTTTATTTGACTAAAAAGGTGAAATTGGTAAGAGATAGCTGAGTAAGGAGTTTCCACTCCTGAGACGTATCTCAAACCTATTTCAAAACAAGTTAATTTTTGTTTATTTCATTTTGAATTATTTAATTTGTGAATTCTCCATATAATTGACTAAAATGGATCTTCATATGCTCAGTTGACAGATATTATCAACATATATAGTAACATACGGACATGAGATAAAATTGAAAAGTTTGTAATATTCAGTGCTCTAGTTTAATTGGAGGAACATCTCAAAAAGCAATGGAGTAAAAAAAAAAAAAAAAAACGTCTGAGATCCGAGTTATTAAGTCTGTAAGGGGGTTTTAACACCTAGTGCCCTAAAGCCAACTGGTTTGGGAGTCACTGGCCCAAAGCTCGTTACATGGATCGAAGATGCTGCAAAAATATATATATCTGAAGTCTGAGTAATTAAGTCCGTAGGGGTGTCTTAACACCCGATGCCCTAAAGCCAACTGGTTTGGGAGCCACCGACCCAACACTCGTTACATAGATGAAAGATATTGTATATGAATAAAAAAATAGAAAAGTGAATAATCAAAGAAAAAATCAGAAAAATGAGAAAAATTATTCCATTGCTGCAAAAAGGTGTGAAATCTGATAGAACTTTAGGACAAAAATATTACTCTCTTCTCAACTGCATTTATGACTGTTGTGGGCATACAAATAAGTTGTTTAATATTTTGTTGGCTATGTATATGAAGAATGGTAAAAAAAATCAGAGAATTTACTTATTCGGTAATTTAGAATGAAACAAAACAACTAGTAACTTGGAGTAGAAGTTTCACCTGATTAGTCACTAACATCTTTATTCTCTTTTCGCTTGTCTTTTTGCTTTTGTGTGTATTAGTTTTATTACCTTTTTACTTTTGTAAAATGTTTGTGGGTATCATTGCTGTAAACCCTCACGAGACTACACTCGTCCACTAGGGACACCTAGGGGTTTAAAGGCTTGTTGCATACGCTAAATGCAACTGTGATCCCTACGAAAGTGGCTTAGTTAAATTTTAAAGATGTTTATGTTATTTTAGTCTATGTTTTGCTCGAGGACTAGCAAAATGTTAGGTTTTGGGGTGTGATGAGTGGTAAATCTATCACTATTTCCCACTCATTGAACCTTATATTTTGTATAGTTTCTTGTGTTTTGTGAACGTTTTGATGTATTTTGCAGATAAATAAAGTTTGGAAAGCATTGGAGGCAATTTGGGGTAAAAACGGACAAAAATGCGTCAACAGGTATATTTTGGTCTTCAGCGCGTCGCGACGCTGAAGACTTTCGCGTCGCGACGTCTAAAATGCGCCGAACAGTGCTAACGTGCGCCGGGTCCGCAAATCAGAATCTGAGAAAAGTTTGACTTTGCTAAAATACGCCATGCCACGTGTCACCATCACAGCCGATCTGCTAACATGTGCTGTGCCATGTGTCAGCATCCTACGGTGCCGACAGTCATCATCGCCACGTGTCATCCTACGTGTCTCCATGTCATCAGCCACGTCAGCAAGTCAACAAGTCAAAATTGCCACGTGTCGTGCCACATCATCATCAGCCAATCAAGAAGTGACACGTGTCGCAATTCTACGGTGCCGACAGTCTCTTTCCCACGTGTCGCCACGTCGTCGCCACGTCACCGCCACGTCATCGCCAATAATTGAGTATCTAATCCTTATCTGACACGTGGTGGATAAGAATCTCAGCGACCAATCAGAATCAGCCACGTGTCACAATAATTGAAGCCCAACCACCGCGCCACGTGTAACCTTATCAGCTTATCCAGAATCTTCAAACCAGCGAACCAGAGCGTGCCACGTCGACAAAAGCCGGCGTAGCGACGCTGAGGTCCTTGGCGTCGCGACGTTGGAAGCCTATCGAGGCCTATAAATTGAGCTCGAGATTTCATAATTGAATGCACCACTCTCTCTCTTATAATCTTTCTAAAGAGAGAGTTTTTCTCTCTACTTTCTTTTAATTTTTAGTTTTTTAGTTTTTTTAGTTTTGTAATTAATTTTAATTACGTTTTGTTAATATAGTAATTTAATTTTTACTTTTTACTTTTTACAATTTTTATTATTTACCATGAGGAGGTAACTCCCCCAGCTAGGGTGAAAGGTAATTCTTTTACTGTTACTATTTAGATTAATCTCCCTTAAAAATAATATATTCACTATTTAAAATATTGACTTAAAAAGGATACCGCCAGATTGGTCGGTTGGTAATTCATTTTAATCTGATTTAAACCTGACTAATAAAGGATACCGCCAGATTGGTCGGTTGGTAATTTAATTTTGGTTCCGCCTTTATGGCTGGTTGGACTTAATTTGACTTAATCAGGTTACCGCCTATATGGCTGGTTGGAAAAAGAATCACAAGTTTATATATTATTTTATGGGAGATATCTAAATTAGTATTAGTAAAAGTAATTCTTTTTACCTTAGCATTTTATTTTATTGTAATTTACTTTTCAGTATTTACTTTACCGCATTTTTACTTTATGTCTTTTATTTTTACTAGCCCTAGTTATGTGTTGTAACTAAATTAGTTATCTGGGGTTGTGATGGAATCCAATATCACCGTTTTATAAGGGATAGATTATAGCTTGGGTAATATAAAGATTTATTTATTGAGTCTTAAACTTAATGCTTTTTCATTAACTGGCCATTAATAAAATTGATCTGGTAAATCTAAAATGAACTAGACATAGGGATTTTAGGTTTCAGCCTTAGACTCAATAGCCCATGATCTTCCTTGAGGATAGATAACCCTTTAATAGATTTCCTTACAGGATAGGAATATACCTGTCGGGCGGGGGTAGCCATAATTGGAACTTAAACTTAATGAATCCAGATAATTTGGTTGACATAGACATATGGTTCAATTGAGTTAAACTGGGTATTTGTGTCTGACCATCGACAGAGGCTTACACATAATTTAATGTTCCAGGTTAATAAATCAATATATTACCCAACTTTAAGATAACCACTTCATCTTTAAAATGATATTGGAAGAAATCACAACCCTAGATAGTTTTTAATATTGAATTTTCTTAAAACCTATTTTCGACAATTTTATTTACTTGTTTTTAAATTTAGAATCGTCACCATTTCAAATCAATCAATCAACTTGTTAGATATTAGTAATCATTTGACCTCATAAAGTTAATAGATTAGATATTAAGTCCTCGTGGGATCGATATTTTTATACTACTTGAACGATACGTGCGCTTGCGTTATACATGTGTGTTTAACCATTTAAGAATGACGCCTGACCCGGTCAATGACGCCTGACCCAGTTAGTTAAGAATGGTTTGATTGGGAATCTAACCATTTAATCTTTTCCAACTTGTGAATCTTGTATTCAGGGTAAAATGACCAAAGCCCCATTTACTGGTGTTGGACATCGGGCCACTGACTTATTGGAACTCGTACATAGTGATGTATATGGTCCCATAAGTCACACTGTGCATAGTGGTTTTTTCTTACTTCCTAACATTTACCGATGATTTGTCACGGTATGGTTATGTTTATTTGATGAAATATAAATCAGAAACCTTTGAAAAGTTAAAAAAATTTCGAAATGAAGTAGAAAATAAACTGGTAAATTCATCAAATGCATTCGATCAGATCGAGGCGGTGAATATATGAGTAGTGAATTTACCTAGTATCTTAAAGAGAATGGGATTCTTGCTCAATATACTCCTCCGAGTACTCCACAGCACAATGAAGTGTCTGAAAGGAGAAATCAGACTTTATTGGATATGGTCCAATCAATGTTGAGTTTTACAGATCTACCTTACTTTTTGTGGGGGTATGCTCTTCTTACTGTTGTACATCTGTTGAATTGGGTTCCCTCTAAAGTTGTTCCTACTACTCTATATGAGATATGGGTTGGTAGGAAACTGAACCTTAATTATGTTAGGGTTTGGGGCTGTTCTGCATACATCAAAGTGATGCAGCATGATAAACTTTTGCCTCGAGGGCGAAAAGTTAGGTTTGTTTGATATCCTTCGAATTCTAAAGGATATCAATTCTATGAACCCAAGCATCGAAATGTGTTCGTAGCTCGTTTTGCCAAATTTCTTGAAGAAGAATTTTTGGCAGAAGGTGGTAATCATAGAAAGGTTGAGCTTGATGAAGTCCGACCTATAGATGACAGACCAATAGAGGAATCACAGGTTCAGACAAAAGAATAACCTTCTAGTTCCACTCTCCGTAGGTCTACTTAGATATCGAGACCTCCTGAGCGCTTGTACTTGATACAAGACCAGAGTCTCGATGTGATCCTTGTTGAGGAGACTGATCCGTATACCTATAGAGAAGCAATGTTAGACATTTATTCTGCTAAATGGAAGGAAGCCATGAATTCCGAAATAGACTATATGCATCAGAATCGAGTATGGGACTTGGTTTTGTTTCCTGAGGGAATTGTTCCCGTAGGTTGTAAATGAGTTTACAAAAGAAAGCGAAGGCCTGATGGGAAGGTTGAAACCTTCAAAGCCCGACTGGTTGCTAAAGGTTATACTCAAAAGTCAGGTGTGGACTATGATGAAACCTTTTCACCAGTAGAGATGCTAAAGTCTATAAAGATTTTGTTGTCTATCGCTGATTACCATGATTATGATATTTGGCAAATGGATGTCAAAACAACATTTCTTAATGGATTTCTTGATGAAGAAATCTATATGGAACAACCAGAGGGTTTTGTCTACAACCAAAATTCTAGCATGGTATGTAAGCTTCAGAAGTCCATTTATGGACTTAAACAAGCTTCGCGGAGTTGGAATCTTCATTTTGATGAGGTAATCAGATTTTCTGGTTTTCTAAAAAATGAATAAGAACCTTGTGTTTATAAGAACGTTAGTGGGAGTATGATAGTGTTCTTAGTGCTTTATGTTGATGACATCCAGATCATTGAAAATGATCTTGGAATGATGCAGAGTGTTAAAGCATATCTCTGTAAAAACTTCTCCATGAAAAACTTGGGTGAAGCTTCCTATATACTTGGTATAAAACTCTATAGAGATAGAGAAATGAAGCTGATTGGGTTATCCCAATCTTCGTACATAGATAAGATCCTACAAAGGTACAGCTTGAGCAATTGTAAAATTTCTAATATACCTTTCCGACATGGCATTCATCTTTCGAAGAAGATGTGTCCTCAAACAGAGGATGAAAAGGCTAGAATGTCTAGTCAACCTTATGCATCATGTTTAGGAAGCATCATGTATGTCATGTTATATACAAGACCTAATATTAGTCATGCAGTAAGCGTTACTAGCAGATATCAGTCAAATCCAGGTAACGACCATTAGATGTCCGTTAAACATATCCTAAAGTATCTGAAAGGTACTAAGGATAAGTTTCTTATTTATGGAGAATGTGATTTACAGATAAGAGGATATACAGATTCTGACTTTCAGTCAGATCCTGATGATAGAAAGTCTACCTCAGGTTTTCTATTTACTCTTAATAATGCTGCAGTTAGTTGGAAGTGTTCCAAACAAGGATCAACAGCTGATTCCACCACTGAGGTGGAATATATTACGGCATCAAATTCTGCAAAAGAAGCTGTATAAATTAGAAAATTTATCATAGAATTGGGAGTTATCCCAAGCATCGAGGATTCGATCCCGTTATTCTGTGATAATAGTGGTGTTGTTGCACATGCAAAAGAACCGAGAGCGCATCAGAAATCGAAATATGTGGAGTAAAAATACCACATTATTCGTGAGATTATCACTCGAGGAGACGTGGAAAAAGGATATCAATAGAGAGATTGATTCTATCTTTCAAAACCATACTTGGGAGTTGGTTGATCTTCCTCCAGGTTGTAAGCCGCTAGGCTACAAATGGATTTTCAAATGAAATATGAAGCCAGATGGATCATTAGATAAGTACAAAGCAAAACTTGTCATAAAAGGTTATAGACAAAAGGATGACCTTGATTACTTTGATATCTATTCACCAGTGGCTCGTATCACATCAATAAGAATGCTTATAGCCATAGCAACTATATTTGGTCTTGAAATACATCAAATGGATGTGAAGACATCATTCTTAAATGGTAAATTAGATGAAGAGATTTACATGGAACAACCAGAAGTTTTCAATGTTCCTGGACAAGAACAAAAAGTGTGCAAACTTGTAAAATCGTTATACGGATTAAAACAAGCACCTAAACAATCGCATGCAAAATTTGACAAAGAGATGTTGTCAAGTGAGTTCAAAATCAATAAGTGTGATAAATATATATACACTAAATTAACTCAGAAATGATATGCCATTGTGTGTCTCTACGTAGACGATATACTGATAATTTGCAGTAATCATGAGATGATTCAGTCTACCAAGAAAGTATTGACCAATAAATTTGATATGAAAGATCTAGGAGTAGCTGATGTGATCTTAGGAATTAAGATTTCTGGAACATCAGAGGGGTATATATTATCTCAGACTCATTATGTTGAGAATATACTTGATAAGTATAATAATAGAGATCTAAATGTGGCTAGAACTCCTCTGGACCTAACTCTTCATTTATCAAAGAATATTGGCTCAAGCGTATCGCAATTATAGTATTTGAGAATCATCGGAAGTCTGATGTGTTGGGGTTTTTCTGTCAGGGCGGCGTAACGGAAGAAGCGCGGTTCGAGCGAAATCGTAGTTTAAAATTTTTAAACTTACGAATAAATTATTTAATATCCAATATTAATAATTCATTCATATTTCACCTAAACATATTTATTCGATATTCAATAACGACATAAATAATATAGAAACACCGTGAAACTTTTACGAAAATATTTTTCCCGCAAAATAGCATGAAACGCGTTTCCGACCGAACTGATCTACCAATGCACATGGGGGCTACCCAGGTCAGCCCTAAAAATATTTGGACAGTTTGTGGGTTGCCTGAACAGTGACCAACTCACTATTTGGATAGCCGTTACCCGGTAACGCCATTTTTCGCCGTTTTCGCGTATTTTCACTCCGAAATAATTTCCGGTAATTATTTTTCTCGGGCAATTAAAATAAACCAATTTATTCTAATTACTCAATAAATAAAAACTAAATTTTTATCCAAAAATCAGATTTTATCACTAATTACCGTGAGACCCCAATACTTTACATTTTGATCATTTTTGTCCTAATTTATCAAAAATAAATTTAAGTGATTTTAAATCACTACCAAAATGATTTGTACATATCATATACATCAAAATACAACTTACAACACAAAATCCCAATTTTCTTCAAATTGCCGAATGTGCCCAACATTTCTAATTTTGTGCAATTTGGTTCGAATTTGTTCAAAACAACTTTGAATGATTTCCAATCAATACCAAATTAAATGTACATCATATATACATCATTATAAAATACATATATAAAAAGCCCCAATTTTGGTTTATGTTAAGAACCCTAATTTCTCAAATTAGTCCAATTAACAAAATTATCCAAAATTAACCAAATTCAACACTTCAATTTAATCTCTACAGTACCAAACAAGTCTCACCACTTTGAAACAACTCAAGAACAATTTTAGGTCATCAATGGGTGGTCTAACAACTCTAGAATGACAACAAGATCATCAAATGATCAAAAGTATGCTTATACACCATTTATAAGCTTACTTTATTAAACATACATGCATACATCTTTCTTTCATGCTTCCAACCATCAAAACACAAACATAAGAGAATAGAAAAACTTAAGAACTACACATGTTGTATAAAAAAATAAAAGGAACAAGTTTCATTCTAATAGAAAGTTGGAAAAACTTACTTAAATCCAAGCTTTCTTGATTTTTCTTCTTGGTTTCTTTTCTTTTTCTCTCTAACACTTTTTTATTAGTTTTTTGGTGGCTTGAAAAACTGTGAAGCAAATGAAAAAATAAAACCTTAAATACTTAGGTCAAGGTGGCCGAATTTGTGTGTAGAAAAAAGATAGGATATTTTGTTAATTTTTCAAACAAATATCTAACAAGCAAAATGCCATTTGTTCATTTTTCTTTAATGTAAAGTCAACAATTTACACTAAGTAATCATTTCCAAACTTTATCATAATGGTATATTTTTATATTTTAATTACTTATTATTTAATAATTAAATAATTAAATAATTATTTAAATACAAATATCCAAATATATGTATTATATTTACTTTAAATAATCAAAATACATATATTAATGATATATATCAAATATCACAATTTGACATTTAATTAATGTGTATTTAATAAAATCATACATTAAATTCAAATACACATTAATTAGGAAATGATCAAAAGGTCTACTGTGCATGTATCTTTTGTTTAACCATTAAACGATTTATAAATAATCAGTATTATTCATAAAAGTTGTCCTAGTGCCCTACGAGTATATTTCATTTATCGACTTAAACAAGCTTCGCGGAGTTGGAATCTTCATTTTGATGAGGTAATCAGATTTTCTAGTTTTCTTAAAAACGAAAAAGAACTTTGTGTTTATAAGAAGGTTAGTGGGAGTATGATAGTGTTCTTGGTGCTTTATGTTGATGACATCCTGATCATTGAAAATGATATTGGAATAATGCAGGGTGTTAAAGTATATCTCTGTAAAAACTTCTCCATGAAAAAACTTGGGTGAAGCTTTCTATATACTTGGTATAAAGCTCTATAGAGATAAAGAAAGGAAGCTGTTTGAGTTATCCCAATCTTCAAACATCGAAAAGATCCTACAAAGGTACAACTTTAGCAATTGTAAAATTGCTAATATACCTTTCCGACATGGCATTCATCTTTCGAAGAAGATGTGTCTTCAAACAGAGGATGAAAATGCTAGAATGTCTAGTCAACCTTATGTATAATGCTTAGGAAGCATCTTGTATGTCATGTTATGTACGAGACCTGATATTAGTCATGGAGTAAGGGTTACTAGCAGATATCAGTCAAATCCAGGTAACGACCATTGGATGTCCGTTAAACATATCCTAAAGTATCTGAAAGGTACTAAGGATAATTTTCTTATTTATGGAGAAGATGATTTACAGATAAGATGATATACAGATTCTGACTTTCAATCAGATCCTGATGATAGAAAGTCTACCTCAGGTTTCCTATTTACTCTTAATAATGCTGCACTTAGTTGGAAGTGTTCTAAACAAGAATCAACAGCTGATTCCACCACTGAGGCGGAATATATTGCGGCATCAAATGCTGCAAAAGAGGCTGTATGTATTAGAAAATTAATCACATAATTGGGAGTTGTCCCAAGCATCGAGGATTCAATCCCGTTGTTCTGTGATAATAGTGGTGCCGTTGCACAGGCAAAAAAAGACCGAGAGCGCATCAGAAATCGAAACATGTGGAGTAAAAATACCACATTATTCGTGAGATTATCACTCGAGGAGACGTTGCCATATGCAAGAAATCTGGAGAGGACAACATAGCAGACCCGCTTACGAAGGCCTTGCCTCCGAGACTGTATGATAAACATATATGGGTGATGGGTTTAGATACCATCGAATTTGACACTAGAGCAAGTTTGAGAAAATGTTGGAGTTGGTGCTCGGTGCGCCAAATTTTGTTGTATTTATTATAATGCGATGTACATTTATATTTTATTATGAATAAAATTGAGTAATTTTCATAAATATATTCTATTATATGGTAATGACGTAAGAGACCTTAGAATGAATAGTTGTGACATAATTGAAAAAACGTCGTAATTGTTACTGAGAAATGTCACAATATAATTCATTCTTAAAATTATTCCTTGTCAAGGTTTACATACCTGGTCGGTTAGTAAACCTGTGAGACCGGTACGTGTCGTATATTAAAATTGTTCTAATGGGTTGTCTCAGTAAACCATGAGCCTTGGGAGACTCATATGGACACATAGGTATTTATTGGATAACTATTGAACGACTCATTCAAAGATTTTTGATAGATGGTACACCAACGTCAATAGGAATCTTTACGAGTCGAATAACATATTAGCTCCTTCAACTTGTAATATCACTGTGGATATATGATATATCCTATATACTTTGATGGTAGTCACGTCAACGATCTTTTAAGATCAGACCTCCGCCTGTTCATCGGGTATGGATTGATACTCATGATATCCTGTGATGTATCCAGAGTGGATCTGTCAATCCCGTGTACGAGATTTAGGTATCCAATGTGTGATTCCTTGAAATCCTTGTCCGAGGTATGATTCGAAAACGAGTTTCGAATATTTATTTATGAATCATAATTATTTCGCAACACATGAATTGTTCATAGCGGAGATTTGACGTTAAATCTATATCTACGGAATAATTCAGATAACCTCTGACATATGGATTATATGTATACAATGACTTCGACTTGGATGGTTCAACTCGATTATCTGTGGTCGTCGTAATTTATGGGTGGATGAATTACGGACATGGAAATCATTTCCGTGACAGATAAACTTAAACCTAGAGAGTCCCATAATATAAAGTGTACTAATTGAGTACTTGGACAATTAATTATGGATAATTCAAATTATTCATAATTTACACATGCGTATTAAATAATGTGTATTTGTATACGATATATAATTTAGATTAGATACACATTATTAATCCATTGGATTTTGACACTTGTTTTATTATTATTATTAATTAATTAATTGTTAATGAATTATTAATAATGATAAAATGGAAGAATATTCTTGGAATATTATTCCATAATATTATTTTATCTTTTTGCTAATTAGATAAATAAATAAATTAAATAGTTAATTAATTTATTTATTTAGATAAGAGTATTATTGGAACATTCTTATATAATTGGAAAATTTTGATTTGCTAAACCATGATATTTGGACATATGGATTTAATTAACAAATACCAAAATAATAATTAATTTTAGATAAGATCAAAATTGGTGTCAAATTTTTAGCCACAAAAAATTATTTTTTTTTTGGTTGAAAAATAATGCCAATTTTCGGCCATAGTGGGGAAATGATATAAAAATGAAATTGTTTCATTTTGTTAGGTTTAACCAGCTTCTCATGTATTGAGAAACTAAAGAAAAGAGGGGTTAGAGTTTATAATAAATTGATCAACACGAAGGAGAAGGAAATTGGAACTTGAATTAAGGTAATTTAGAGTTCTTAATTTCTAATTTTTTTTGTTTCTCAAGCATGTAAATATGTATAGGATATATATTGCATGTTTAATATACATATGGATCTTAGATATATATATGGTTGAAACAAAACTTGGTGTTGATAGTTTATTAAACCTTAATAATTTTCTTTTATAAGCATGTGTATTAAGATTAATTAGGGAATTAATCTAAAAATTAAAATTACCATTCTAGAGTGATGTTGCAACTCAAATATTGCCTAGAATTTTTCTTGAGGCTTTATATTGTGGTGATTAATTAATTTTAGTGTAAAATTAATTGGATTAATTTGTGTATAAATTGAATTTATGCATGAAAAATGGAGAAATTAATTTCTGGATCAGATCTAAAATTAAGTCTTAAATCAGAATATTTTTCATGTAAAAATATGTTATTTAAATGATTTTGGATGTGTATTGAGTGGTGGATAAATTCTGGAAATTATTCTGGGGCGAAAACGCGAGAGAGAAAACGGTGAATTTGACGTCGAAACGGGCTCGTCGTATCATAGCTGTGAAACCAACGAACTGGGCACTGTTTGGGTAGCCCAAGGGCTGACCGAACAATGCCCGAGTGACCGGCTCGGCGGTTGGTCAACCGGTTTGACCGTTTGCCCGTTACGCGTAGTATTTGGCGAAAAATATTTTCGTAAAATAATTATTCGTGTTTCAAAATATATTATGTTATTAATTGTTAATAAATAATATATTTAATCTTATTTGGGTGAATTAAAAATATTTGATATTAATTAATTCACTCGGGAATTTTTTAAAATGTTTAAAAACCTTTTTCTCCCCTCCACCGTGCTTACCCCAACATAATGCATCTTTTTATTTCATAAAATATAATTCTGTTTACATTACATGAAGCTCTAGGGCATATATCCCAACAATCTCCTACTTTCACTAGAGCAAATGAGACATGTTACGTAATCCCAGACCATCTAGGTTTCCTTCATACATCTTAGCCCACAAGGTCTTTGTAAAGGGATCAGCAAGGTTCTCTGCGGATGCAATCTTCATGACAGAAACGTCTCCTCTCTGCACTATCTCCATGATAAGATGATTTTCTCTCTATATGCTTTCCCATATGTGGCTTATTGGTTCTTTGAAATTCGCCACTGCACCACTATATCACAATAATATGTGAGCGGTTTATTGTAACATCCCCGATACGGGAATGTTACCGGCAAGCAACAGATCTCACTGTCGCCTAAGCCTCTAACCCATTTACAAGGACACTTGATTTTTATCTCAATAATATGCAATGTTCATTAAACCACATATACAATCGTAAATACTTAAATAAACTCGAATATTAGATTTTAAATAGAAATGCATGCATGACTAAGAGTAAATACAATGTGTACACAATATTACACTCATGTCAATAATACAACAAAATGACTTCTCAGATGACTACACTCTATATGAATGTAGCTATGGAATGATGGACTCGACAACTAGTGACTGCAGTGTAACACTTGTCCTCGAACTGGGTCTCCAAAACGTCACAAGGCTCACCAAAAGAAATATCCTGCAAAAGAACTGGGAAATGGTGGGGTGAGTCCAGAGGATCTCAGTGAGTGGAGCTACAAAATAAGAAACTGAATTAGAACATTATATGAAACCATTTATACTTAAAATTTTTCTGAAAACATTCCTTGAAACTGGTTCTTTTTCTGAAAACCTTTTGTGAAAGATAGCTATGGTGATGTAGAAAAACTTGACACATGGGGCGTTACGTATCGCCGCCCCCCATACGCCTAACTAGAGCCAAAAGTGCAAATCCATGACTTTGGGGCATTACATATCGCCGTCCCCCAAAGCATGCTACTCCTATCACTGAAACTGGTGGTCTTGGGGCGTTACGTATTGCCGTCCCCCAAGCCATTGAACTAGAACTGGGGGTGCGGATCTATGCTACCCTTCAAGCTCTAAAACTAGGGTTTAGGGGCGTTACGTATCGCCGTCCCCTAGTCCTGAACTACGTGTGCACACGGTCTCTGTCCCTAACTTAAGAGTTTGCGGGAAAGAGACAAGAACTTATTGTATAGCATTTTTGTCAATTCCATAAGTAAGAGTTGAGGTGGGTTTTTCCCCATGCCTCGAAAACATAAAAATATTACTGTTAAACTGTAAAACTTTCAAATCAAATCTCGCTTAATACATAACTGATGATTAAATAAGGCTAACGCCCTAAAATTTCAAAAATAAGTATTGGAATAAATCTTAATCTGGAACAAGTAATTATAAAATCAATTCGTAAGAAAATAAATCTCCACTCAAAGATTTGAAGTCCAGCTAAGTTCCCTTCACGTCGCTGGGGGCGAGCGCGGCTCCTGATGAGTATCTATATAGAACACATGAGTTAGAATCATCAGTTATAAGATACGGTTCGAAATTACATAAAATTTCTTATTCTAATTGGATTACTCCCCCTAGAATATTTAATTCCTCAAACGAAATGTAAAATAAAAATCTAGACTTTTGGTTACGCGTCGCATCTTCTAAAAAAATTTCTGGTTTTTGAATGTCGCATCGCGACGCTAGCCTCCTTCGCGTCGCGACGCGCCCGTGCAAATCATATTCACGTCTCTGCATTGATCGCGTCGTGACGTGCCTGTGTTAACCAAACTCACCTCTCTGCCTCGTCTGCATAGCGACGCGAGCTTGGCGCGTCGCGACACGATATGCTGAAACTAGGGGCAGATTTGCTTCACCCACAATTGTCCCCAAATTCCATTTTATTTCCACACAACAACTTCAAAAAATGAATTACCATCACATAGCACTCCAAAAATCTCACCTTCACCTAAAATTTATCATTCATTCATATTTCTTCAATTTAAAAAACAAGACATGAAACATCCCACATACATCAATCCCTTCACATACAATCACCCAAACTACATCCTCATCACACAACAATACACCCCAATCATCTAACCACCAAAATTCAAATCATTAAAATTAGGTCAAAAACCCTTACCTTAGTCCAATCTCTTTCTTCCTTAATAATGCATCAAGAACCCCATTTTTCTTATTTGGGTTTAAAATGGATGGATTTTCCTTGTTAAACTATATTTTTTTTTGACAAGGAAAGGTAGCAAGTCTCTCACTCTCTTTCACGGCAGCAACCAAGAAAAATGAAAACATTCCCTTTGATATTTACTTAGCCATTTCTAGAAAAATCTAGGTTGTGTTTTGGTTTGGGCCTTTGGGCTTGTCTCTTCTCTTTTCTATTTTGGTGTTGGGCTTAAAAGAGTAAAGGAAATTTAGGCTTGATATTAGATAAATGTTCGCCATTTCTAGTTGACTATAGAAATTACTTACTAACCCGGGAAAGAAAAATTCCAAGTGTCTCAAGTCGAGCTAAACATTCGGGGTCGTTACAAATTCTCCCCCCTTAAAATGATTCGTTCTCGAATCGAAATATTTAAATGAAATGGGGTGTACCATCATCCGTGAAGAGTCGGGGATACTGTTCTTTCATGGCCTCTTCCGGTTCCCAGGTAGCCCCTTGATCCTTATGAAGTTGCCAAATTACTTTGACCGAAGGAACCCATCGAGATCGTAGCTTCCATGTCTCTCTTCTCATAATAGCTATTGGTTGCTCCGAATATGATAAGTCTTGATGGATATCAACCGTCTGAGGCTCCAACACATGGGATTCATCGCGAAAATACTTCCGTAATAGATACATGAAAGACCGGATGTATCCTTTCCATGTTGGGTGGAAGGGCCAATTCATAAGCTCTTCCTCCAACTCTCCGAAGTATCTGGAACGACCCAATAAATCTAGGGCTGAGTTTACCCTTTTTACCAAATCTCATGACTCCTTGAAAGGAGATACCTTCAAGAACACAAATCTCTCACCTAAAACTTCAAATCCCGCCTCCGGTGATCTGCATAACTCTTTTGACGACTCTGAGCCGTACTCAAGATCTCTCTGATCAGCTTTACTTTTTCCACGGCATCATGTACTTCTGCTCCCCGACTTCAAACCATCCAACTGGTGATCTACACTTCCGCCCATACAATGCCTCGAATGGTGCCATTTGAATACTTGCTTGATAACTATTATTATAAGCGAATTCTATAAGTGGTAAGTATTTATCCCAACCACCCTCAAAATCAATCACACAAGCTCGTAACATATCTTCCAAGGTCTGTATGGTGCGCTCCAATTGACCATCAGTTTGTGGATGAAAAGTTGTACTAAAGCGTAACTGCGAACCCAAAGCCTCTGGAAACGACTGCCAAAATTAGAGGTAAACTGAGAGCCTCGATCAGAGACAATTGAGATAGGTACTCCATGCAACAACACTATCTCATCTAGGTACAGTTTGGCATACTGGGCTGCTGTAAAGTTAGTCTTTACTGGAAAAAAATATGCTGATTTAGTCAATCTATCTACGATCACCCATATAGAATCACAGCCATTTGATGTACGCGGGAGCCCAACGACAAAATCCATGGTGATCTTCTCCCATTTCCACTCTGGAACCTCTAAACTCTGTAGTTTTCTTGCTGGTCTCTGATGTTCAGCTTTAACCTGCTAACAAGTGAGACACTTGGTGACAAATTGACCGGCGTAAACACACACGTATAACGCAAGCGCACGTATCGTTCAAGTAGTATAAAAATATCGATCCCACGAGGACTTAATTTCTACTGTTGTTATTAATTATTGAATCTATTATTTACAAATATATAATTAAATGGAGAAGAGAATGATTGTTTGATTGGTTGAATGTGGTTTTGCACAATAAATAAATAAATAAAAGACAAAAGAAAATACTAAGGAAAATAACAAAAGACACAAAGATCTAGGGTTGTGAATCCTTCTAATATCTTTTAAAAGATGAAGTGATTATTTTATGTTTGTGTAATAAATCAGTTTACTAACCTGGAACACTAAATTATGCAAAAGCCTCTGTCGATGGTCAGACGCAAATACCCAGTTTAACCTAATTGAACCATATGTCTATGTCAACCAAATTATCTGGATTCATTAAGTTTAAGTTCCAATTATGGCTACCCCCGCCCGACAGGTATATGTCTATCCTGTAAGGAAATCTATTAAAGGGTTATCTATCCTCAAGGAAGATCGTGGGCTATTAATTCTAAGGCTGAAACCTAAAATCCCTATGTCTAGTTCATTTTAGATTTACCACATCAATCTTATTGGTGATCAGACAACAAGAAGCATTAAGCTTAAGACTTAATAAGTAAACCTTTAAATTACCCAAACTATAAAATAATCCTTATAAACCGGTGATATTTAGAATTCATCACAACCCCAGATAACTAACACATAACTAGGGCTAGTAACAACTTAAAAGTAAAAGACATAAAGTAAAAATATTGAAAAGTAAAAGACATAAAGTAAAACTGAAAAGTAAAATAAAATAAAATGCTAAGGTAAAAGGAATTACTTTTACTACTACTAATTTAGATATCTCCCATAAAATAATATATAAACTTGTGATTCTTTTTCCAACCAGCCATATAGGCGGTATCCTGATTAAGTCAAATTAAGTCCAACCAGCCATAAAGGGAATCAAAATTAAATTACCAACCGACCAATCTGGCGGTATCCTTGATTAGTCAGGTTTAAACCAGATTAAAATTATTACCAACCGACCAATCTGGCGGTATCCTTTTAAGTCAATATTTTAAATAGTGAATATATTATTTTTAAGGGAGATTAATCTAAATAGTAACAGTAAAAGAATTACCTTTCACCCTAGCTGGGGAAGTTACCTCCTCATGGTGAATAGTAAAAACTGTAAAAAGTAAAAAGTAAAAATTAAATTACTATTATTACAAAACGTAATTAAAATTATTTACAAAACTAAAAATTAAAAACTAAAAAACTAAAAAAAAAAACTAAAAACTAAAGAATCTAGAGAGAGAAACTCTCTCTTTGCATAGAATAGAAGAGAGAGAGTTGTACAATGAATTCTGAAATCTCGAGCTCAATTTATAGGCCTCGATAGGTTTCCAGCGTCGCGACGCCAGGGCCTTCAGCGTCGCTACGCCAGATTTTGTCGACGTGGCACGCTCTGGTTTGCCTGTTTGAAGATTCTGGATAAGCTGATAAGGTGACACGTGGCGAGGTGGTTGAGCTTCAATTATTGTGACACGTGGCGGCTTCTGATTGGTCGATGAGATTCTTATCTGCCACGTGTCAGATAAGGATTAGATACTCAATGATTGATGCTGACGTGGCGATGACGTGGTAGTGACGTGGCAGTGATGTGGCGACACGTGGGAAAGAGACTGTCGGCACCGTAGGATTGCGACATGTGGCACTTCCTGATTAGCTGATGATGACGTGGCGGTGAGGTGGCAATGTTGACTTGTTGACTTGCTGACGTGGCTGATGACATGGAATGACACGTGGAACACGTGGCGATGATGACTGTCGGCACCGTAGGATGCTGACATGTGGCACGGCGCAGTTTAGCAAAGTCAAACTTTTCTCAGATTTTGATTTGTGGACCCGGCGCACGTTAGCACTGTTCAGCGCACGTTAGCACTGTTCGGCGCACGTTAGGCGTCGCGACGCGGGAATTTACCAAAATGTCCTTTTTCGTCCAATTTTCACTGTTTTTGCCCAAATCACCTCCAGAATGTCCTGAAACTTTATTTATCTACAAAATAACACAAAACACATCAAAATATTCACAAAACTCAAGAAACTATACAAAATATTTGGTTAAATGAGTGGGAAATAGTGATATAAATACCACTCATCACAAATTCCACTACATCATTTTTCATACCATCCCACCAATACATATCCTTAAGGTCGTGATACATTTTGGTGATCCCAGGATGCATGATGTAAGATGAAGTATGGGCCTTCTCTAATATCGAACGTTTCAATTCTGGAATTGGAGGAACAAGGATTCTATTCTGCTTCCTGATAAGATTTTCACTGTCTAGGTAAAACTCAACCTCCGTACCTTGCTGTAATCGACATCTAATTTCTTACACCTTAGGATCCTCTTCGTGTGCAACTCTGATTTCATCGACGAGGGTGGATTTAACTTGAATCTGCGCCAACAACCCTCATTGCATCATCACCTGGAAATTCACTCCATCCAATATACAACTCTGTATCTGTTTGACTGGGCGCCATCTCTCAATTGGAAAATGAGATAAACTTCCCATGGAATTCTTTCTTAAGGCGTCTGCGACAACATTAGCTTTGCTCGGATGGTACTGAATGGAGCAGTCATAGTCTTTCAACAACTCCACCCATCTTCTCTGCCTCAAATTAAGCTCATTTTGGCTCTGGATAAACTTGAGGCTTTTGTGATCGATGAAAATTTCAAACCTTTCACCGTACAAGTAATGCCGCCATATCTTCAGAGAAAATACTATTGCAGCCATCTCCAAGTCATAGGTGGGGTAATTTTGCTCATAAGGCTTCAACTGTCTGGAAGCATAAGCAATCAATTTCCCTTTCTGCATCAATAGGTAACCCAAACCCACTCTAGAAGCGTCACAATATACTGTAAATCCTCATGATCCCGCTGGCAGGGCAAGAATAAGAGCAGTAGTCAATCGGCATTTGAGTTCCTGGAAACTCTTCTAACAAGCATCAGACCACTCAAACTTCACATTCTTTTGAGTCAGTCGCGTTAATAGGGCAACTATTCTGAAGAAATTCTCTACGAACCTTCTATAATACCCTGCTAATCCCAAGAAGCTGTGAATCTCCGTTACACTTTTAGGCCGATGTCAATTCTAAATGGCTTCAATCTTCTGGGAATATACTCCTATTCCTTTCTTAGACACCACATGTCCTAAAAATACCACACTAGTAACCATAACTCACACTTCGAGAACTTAGCATATAACTTATGTTCTCTCAGCGTCTGCAACACCTGGTGCAAGTGTTCTGCATGCTCCTGCTCATTACGCGAATACACCATAGTATTGTTAATGAAGACTATCACGAATCGATCTAGAAAAAGTATAAACACCCTGTTCATCAGATCCATAAATGCTGCAGGGGCATTAGTTAAACCAAATGACATCATTAAAAATTCGTAATGCCCATATCTGGTTCGAAAAGCTATCTTTGAGACATCACTCACTCTAATCTTCAATTGATGATAACCCGATCGCAGGTTAATTTTTGAAAAACACTGTGCTCTCTGCAATTGATCAAATAGATCATTGATCATTGGCAGTGCATATTTGTTCTTGATTGTCACCTTATTCAACTGTTGGTAATCTATGCATAATCACAGTGTCCCATCATTCTTCCTTACAAACAACACCGGAGCATCCCATTGGGACATGCTGGGATGAATAAAACCTTTATCCAACAAGTCTTGTAACTGTGCCTTCAACTCTCTGAGTTCTGCAGGGACCATCATGTATGGAGGAAACGATATAGGCTGTGTTCCGGGTATGACGTCAATACAAAACTCAATCTCCCTATCCTGTGGCAATCCTGGCAACTCGTCTGGAAACACATCAGGATACTCATTCACCACCGGGATCTGTTCAAGATTTTTATTTTCCACCCTACTGTTCATTACATATGCCAAGTAACCCGTATTTCTTTTCTGGAGTAGCTTAAATGCCTGTATGCTGATATCAAATTGCGAGGCACTATAGTTCTATCTCCCTGATAGACTTTTACTGGTCTATCGGTAACATGTAACATAACGGTCTTCTCCAGGCAATCAAGTACTGCATGGTGTTTAGCTATTCAATCCATTCCCAGAATAACAACGAAGCTCAAAATACCCAACATCATTAAATCAACAGGAAGGATATCTGTCAATGTCTATAGAACACTGCCTCACACCTTGTGTAACTTCCAAGGGGTCTCGTACTGGTGTAACTATATTGATAGGGGAGACTAAAGGCTCAACGTCCCTACCCATCTGAGTGACAAAACACGGTGCCACAAAAGAATGTGTAGCACATGAATCAAATAATACAATGGCTTGTACATAATCGATCAGGAATGTACTTGTGACCACCGCATTAGATTCCTGCGCCTTCTGGGGAGTGAGGGTATGCACCCTACCCTGAACTCTACTGGAAGAAGCTTGTCCTCGATCTCCAACTGGTTGCCTCCTTCCACCCATTGTCTGTCCTCTACTCACTGGCATCTTCTCTCATCCTCCTATATTTATGTTAGGCTGTGGCTGGGGTGTAGATGGGGTGGCTGTAGGCACTGCATTTTTGCATATAAGTCCCGATGATGAGCCTCGTACGGAGGCACTACCCTTTAAGTTGTGGAAGTCGCGGGAAATGGACGTCGGAAGGGAAAATTCAGAAATCAAGACTTTGTTGGACTTAATTCATTTGCTTAGCCTCGGGTTCGCTCGTTGGACCTCTGTTTTAAAATTTATATCAAGCCACACACCCAAGCCCACACACCACCAATCACACGCCCAAGCCCAAAGAACCAAGCCCACCAAATCCTCTCCAAAAATATCCAACACATTAAAAAAATGTTAAAATCCAAACAAATCACCTTCCCAAATTAAATAAATCAAATCAAATCAACATGCCTAAACTAAATAAATTAAATAAATCACATTCCTAAATTGAAGAAATCAAACGTACAACAACCCTTCATAGCCACGCCATAACCCCCTCAACACAGTCTTCTTATGGAATGAACAACAGCCCTCACGTACCCACTCAGCCCCCCTCTACTAACACATGAACAGCAACACACAGCCCTCCCGAAATTTAGCCAAAACAGCCCCCAAACTGCACCCTAAAACAGTCCATAAATCACCAAAAATAGCGACAAAAAAAGCAGTAAAATACCGCAAAAATAGTACCCCATAACAGAGAAAACAGCAGCCCAAAACATTGAGGCGACGAAGGAAAACATTGAACCAGTGAACCGAAAAAGTTGCGGAGCATTAACCCTTCCGACGACCACATAACGCACTTCCAAGAAGCGACTTAAAAGGTAAGACTTGAGGGCACCCTTTGTTACATTTTATTTTGTCATCCTGGAAACGGCATGCTCAGTTGGACGTGGAATACGTCCAACCGGGTATGCAAAGTCCTACATTGAAAACGGCCAAAATCTTTGGTCAAATATTTATTATTCCGCATTTATTTTGTGGTATTTATCTTTCTTCATTGTTTCGCATGTTTTTCTCTTCGATTATTATGGTCATATGCATTATCATGTTTCATGTATGTCAATATTGGGTAAGTAATTGAGTGTTGTCTCTCGTGGTATATCGGATGGAAACCCAGACGTAAATTCCGTAGCCGAATCCGAATGGACGGTAGTGCGGTCTGAACTTGGGATACAACTCCACGTACCGCTTGAGGAAACATTCACGCATATGTTCATGGGATTGTGTGCTCACTTTTATTTTATTTACTTCTATGCATGCAAACTTAGATGTAGGTTTTACTCATATGTATGCAAACTTAGATATAGGTTATATGCAAACTTAGATATGGGTTATTCTTGCATGTGTATGTTGCGTAGACTTGGTTATATTATTGCGTGAATTCATTCATTACAAGTGGCATAAGTAAGGGACCATTCCGAACCCAATGGTTTGAGGTCTTCCCTTGCGAGGGGTGAGTGCGGCCTTAAAACATTTCCCATTTCACACTAGGTGGCGACTCCATTATTCTCCGATTTAGTCCCCCGCAGGCTACTCTATACTCCCGAACGGGCCGCGAGCCTGGAACATGATGGGTTTTCTAGGTTATCCCAAGATCAAATTAAGCTATGAAATGTGTGAATACAACAAAGTAAAGTTGCGGAATACTCACTTTGATCGGCTTTTGCGATGCGATGAAACACAAAACTTTTCCTCCTCCATGGAAGCTCTCGGCCATGCCCAAAATTTTTGCTCCAAGTTTCGATCAACCCTCCATTGTGTGTTCCAAGCTCCAAGCTTTGTAAATGGTGATTCCATGCTCATGAATGGGTTTCCCTATCACCTTTGTGTGACCCCTTGGATGTGGTAGCATCATTGAAAAATTTGCCACAAATCTTTCCTATGCTTCTAGTAACTCTCGGCATTGAGAGGAACAAAAGAGAGAAAAATGGCCCTTGGCCGAATGGGAGAGGAGATGGAGAGAAGAAGATGAGTTGGTTTTTGTGTTTTTGGATTTCTAAAATCTAATACCAAAAACCAAAGTCAAAAAGGTACAAGGCAATTAAAGCCTTTCAACCACCACCATCAATCACAAGTGACAACCATCACATCACTCAAAGTGATGTGACTTCCATCACAAGAATGACTAATGATGTGACGCGTGATGTGACCTGTGGGCCCCACTTGATTTGAAATATGAGTGGTCCCGTAAACACTCCCAGGCTCGGGTTCGCTAATTCCGAATTAACGAATTTTCCGTTGCGACGTAATTAAATCAAATTTAATTAAATAATTATGCGTAGCAAAATTACTATTCACGTCGCTAGCGAATTAATTCTAAATTAAATCGTTTGCCCGAATTAAAATCTAATTTTAATTCTGCGTCGAAATCTAATTTCGTATAATATATCGAATATATTATTTTATCGATTAATTCCAAATTAATCGTTCTCTCTCTTTAAATAGTATTTTATCCCAGATAAAATATCTCCGTAATTAATCCTAGATTAATTTTCTCTCTCTATTAATTAATCCCAGATTAATAATGTGCGAGTCATACGTCATCGGTGAATCTTCGGGAAGCGACCCATGAGATCCCCAGATATGTTGGTAGAAAATCCGGTCGTCGGACTATCCGAACACGTACGTACCTAGTACTACGTTTTTACCGATTTACAAGACATGGTTGGCTTCTAGCAAAGCACCGTGCCTACCCAATTCTCCAGAAATATTCTTAAAGGAATATGTGATCTATATCAGACGTAGTATACACAGTATTGCGTATTGCGATCCAGTATCAGATGTCACGTGCTAGGCCTGAGGCTGGAATTGTGTCTGCCCCGTACGAAGCACATATCGGATCTCTGGTAACTAGTCTCTATAATCGGATAACTATGACCTAGTCATATTATCCCGATAGCTACAGCATAAAAGAACACCAGTTCCGTATCTTACGTGATCATCATCTCCACTATGACTGGAGTGATACTTCCATATTGACATCACACCCAATACACTATGATTCTCAATATACCCAGAAGAGGCAAAGACAGAACCGGTTAAAGCCCTGGACGACCAAAACCAAAGTACATTGATTGTCGCAAGTATTAGCGGTGCAAGTCTCAGGTTAAGACCAAATACACCTACCCTGATTCGGACTTCCATAGACACATAGTCATACTACCAATGTAATTCCGAGGGGTCTATCCAGAGCGAAGCTGTTTCCATACCATCGGTAAACACAACCTCCTACTACACTTGCACGAGTATCCAATACCCAAATATATGAGAACTATGCCGTTATGCTCCCATAACACGTACAAGTGCAATACTAGTCTATTCCACATTATCGATGTCCAATCTTGATAATACTCCGACTAGGGATGTTTTAATGATTAAACCTTCTTGGATTGATACTGTCTCATATCTTATCAATCCGGAACTAATCATATGGACTTTTATCATTTATATATCTTGGTAATCTAATTATAAATAATAAAAGAGCAATTTCCTTTGTCACATAGTTAATTTGTACAACAACACCATTTTCTGTACAAATAGTGATGCTATGGGTCATAATTGTCCAACAATATCCCACTTGGCCTATAGCCAATCACTCAAGTGTCTTACATTTGAACTATATACGGGTCGCTCAAACTTCTGCTGAGAAACTGCTTTCGTCAGCGGATTTGCAAAGTTATCATCTGATACGATTTATTCGATTATCACATCGCCACGACGTATGATCCGAAAGAATCAGATGAATAGTTGAAGTATATACTTGGATCTTTGATGAGACCATTAATTCTTTAGCATATGATGTAGCCTAGCTCAGCTGCTAACAGAACTATACCTAATCTGATTAGGATTATTAAGATCCAAATGGCTTCTATTGATGCCTCAGCTGCAGCAATATTCCGCTTTTGTTGTTTATTCGGCATCAGTATCTTGCTTGGAAGATTTCCAGCTCACTGTTCCGTTATTCAAACTATATAGTATCCTTTATTACGACATATAATCATTTTTATCGGTTAGGAAACTTGCAACAGTGAACCCAGTCACTTCAAGTTCTCCTTCTCCATAGCCTAAGAAAGCATCCTTAGTTCATCTAAGATACTTAAGGATGTTCTTAATATCAATTCAGTGACTATCACTTGGATTGGCCTGATTGTGACTCCATATGCTCAAAGCACATGAGACATCATGTCGCGTACATTTATTTCAATGTACGAGTTCTCGGAGAGTGTCAACAACTTTTAGATCTATCCCAGTAGATCTTTATTCCTAGAATAAAGGTTGTCTCTCCCAAGTATTCTACGGAGAATTTTCATGAAAGCCAAGCCTTCACCGATTATATTATGGGAATGTCATTTCCAAGAAATGATATGTCATCATTATTTAGGACAATCACTGTCAGTGTGCTCCCATTAACCTCCTTATATACACAAGAATCATATTCGTTTTGAATTAAATCATATACCATTATAATTACATCAAAACGCTAGTTCCAAGAACACAATGCTTGCTTCAATCCATCAATGGATCAAATTAACTTGCAAACCTTGTTTGCTTGTTTTGGTACGAAAAAACCGTCAGGATGTTGTAAACATCCTCCAAAAGGTTTTCGTTTAAGGAAAGCAATTTTGACGTTTAGTTGCCATATTTCATAAATGAAACATGCAGTATCAGCAAGCATTATCCAAATGGATTTAATCATGGCAACGTGTAAAAGGTTTCGTCGTAATCGACACAATGTTGATAACGATACCTTTTTCGCTACAAGCCTAGCTTAGTACGTTGTATGTTGCCATCCATGTATGTCTTCCTTGAAGACTCACCAATAGGCACAATGCCTTTTGGTACATCAACTAGTATCCAAACTTGGTTGATTTACATGGAATCCATTTCGGATTTCATGACACTTTGCCATGAAAGGAGTCGATACCTTGTATCATTTCCTCATACGTAGTCAGTTCGTGTTCCTCAATAAGATTGACATCTTTACGAGGTGAGATCAGAAACCCATACCTCCCATGTTGTTTTCTGACTCTCTCCTACTTACACGGTTATTGTGTATTCGAAGATTATAGTACAATTTCATCATTGATGAACTGTTTGTATTCTATTAAGGACTTAGTGCCTGGAACAGTATTACTTCGATTTTCATCGAGTTTTACTTTCCTCCCACTTACCACTGCATATAGGTATTCCTCTTAGGAAAACCGCATGGCGAGCAACAATTAAATTGTTCTCTTGTGAGTTGTATAAGTACTATACTTTGGTTATGATGAGTGATAAGTGTATCACTATTTCCCACTCATTTAACTTAATATTTTGTATAGTTTCTTGGGTTTTGTGAATATTTTGATGTGTTTTGTGTTATTTTGTAGATAAATAAAGTTTCAGGACTTTCTGGAGGTGATTTGAAGCAAAACTGTGAAATTTGGTGAAATTAGGCAAAAAAGGTATTTTGGTAATTTCGGGCGTCCCGACACAAAGGGTATTTTGGTAATTTTGGGCATCCCGACACCAAAATAAAGTTTCAGGACATTCTGGAGGTGATTTGGAGCAAAACTGTGAAATTTGGCAAAAAGGGTATTTTGGTAATTTTGGGCGTCCCGACACCGAGGGTATTTTGGTAATTGCACCGCATGCCACGTGTCAAAAATTCAACGAGCCATTTTTTTTAGCCACCATGCCACGTGTCGAAAATTCAGTGATCCAAAAAAAAAAATATAATAAAATAATAAAATAATAAAATAATCAGAAAAATAATAATAAAAAATTGGATTTTTTTGCTTATAAATAGATTTTGAATTTTTAGTTTCAAATGTTCCCCATCCTCTGAAATCCTTATAAATAAAAGAGAGTTCTTCTTATTTTCTTCTTATATTCACTTTTATTTACGCTTTGTAGTAGTAATTCTATCCATCTTTGAGGGGGTAACTTCTCTATGCTGAGGTAATAAGGTAATTCTTTTACTTTTGCTATTTAGATTAATCTCCCTTAAAATATAATATATAAACTATTTAAAAATCCGAATTAATAAAGGATACCGCCATTTCCGGACGGTTGGTTATTCAATTTAATCTGGTTAACATGACTTAATGAGGATACCGCCACACTGGACAGTTGGTTTAAGTTTATATTTCTGTTCCGCCTTATGGCTGGTATATTGAATTTGACTTAATCAGGATACCGCATTCCGGACGGTTGGTTTAAAATATCACAAGATTATATATTATTTTATGGGAGATATCTAAATAGTAAATAGTAGAAGTTAATTCCTTTTACCTTAGCATTTTATTTATTTTTCCGCATTTATTTTTTAGTAATTTTTATGTCTTTTTACTTGTCCTAACTATGTATTGTAACTAAGTTAGTTTTCTAGGGTTGTGATGAAATCTAATATCACCGGTTTATAAGAGGTTATTTTATAATTTGAGTAATTTAAAGGTTTACTTATTAGTCTTAAATGCTTCTTGTTATTTGATCACCAATAAGATTGATGTGGTAAATCTAAAATGAACTAGACATGGGGATTTTAGGTTTCAACCTTTGACTTAATAGCCCACGATCTTCTTTGAGGATAGATAACTCTTTAATAGATTTCCTTACAGGATAGACATATACCTGTTGGGCGGGGGTAGCCATAATTAGAACTTAAACTTAATGAATCTAGATAATTTGGTTGACATAGACATATGGTTCAATTGGATTAAACGGGGTATTTGTGTCTGACCATCGACAGATGCTTTCACATAAATTCAAGTTCCAGGTTAGTAAACTGATTTATTACACAAACTTAAAATAATCACTTCATCTTTAAAAGATATTAGAATGATTCACAACCCTAGATCTTTGAGTCTTTTATTTTCCTTAGTATTTTCTTTTGTCTTTTTATTTATTTATTTAGCAAATCTTCAAAGCAAATCATTTCAAGCAATCAATTCCCTTCTCCCTATAATTAGATATCTGTAAATAAATAGTATCAACAATTAATAACAACAGTAGGAATTAAGTCCTCGTGGGATCGATATTTTTATACTACTTGAACGATACGTGCGCTTGCGTTATACGTGTGTGTTTACGCCGGTCAAGTTTTTGGCGCCGTTGCCGGGGACTTATATTTCTTGAGTTATTAATTTTGAAGCTATCTAATTTACTTGTATCTAATTTTCTTTATTTTTTTTTATTTTTGTTATCTGTACTTTTTATTTCTTCCTTTTGTTTTCAGGTGATTGAAAAAATGGAACATTTTGAAACATTACGAGCTTTACTAGAATAGATACACCCCAAATCCGGGAGCAACAGTCTAGTTTTCTAAGGCCTATTGTCCAGCCCAACAATTATCACTGATTTCAGAATCAAACAATACTACATTTGCTCATCAGAACGAAATGGGGAGATGTGTAATATGTGATGGTAACCACCCGAGTGATCAATGTATATATCTTTCATAGTGGCAGAATTATTGGAATCATTCAAGGTATGTAGAATCATCACATTTTTCATCTTATCCACCATCCATCTACGATCTTCATCAAGAACCAGATCCATCAGAGGAAGATCAGTTGAATGACATGCTAAAAGATTGGCTCAAGAAACGAGAAGCTCAATTTGATGTACAAATTCAGAGTCAAACAGCGTCTATACAGAGGATGACATATCAAGTTAGACAACTAACAGACAACCTGAATCACATATCTCACAGAGCAAATTCAAATAATACTGAA
>SKCR01002170.1:0-27762 GCA_019454045.1 Zanthoxylum bungeanum | reverse complement strand
TAAATTACATTACATAATTACACTAAATTACAAATAAAATTCTTATCTAAAAAATTAAAAAAATATATTATTTTATAAATTCAAACCGGTTCCAACCGGAACCGTACGGTTCCAACCGGAACCGTACGGTTCCAACCGGTTCGGCTAGGGGAGGAACCCTAACCCAACCGGTTCGGTTCCTTGGCCGGGTCTACGACCAACTTTCACCGCCCAGTTAATATAATTCTTCTCGTGACGTGACGTGACGTGACGTGACGTGCATGAATTATGATCGAAAGTTTTATGTGGCTTAATGAGTTGTATTTTGTGCACACTTTGAATCGGATATGGGCCAATAAGCTCAAAATCCGGCCCATTTCAGACTTGTGATTACTCGGCCTACTTTGAAAGGCCGGCCCAAATATTTATCGGGCGGGCGGCTGTTAGCCCAAGTGTCTGTTTTACCAACTAACCGAAGATCTGAATCTGATCCCGTCTACGACGTCCGTGCAGACAGACACAGACACGGCCTCCAACAAATCGACAGAGGCTAAAAATCTACCAACTCCATCACGACACGTACCTGCCGCTTTCCATTTCTTATGGGCGTATCTGAACTTCAATATTCACATCTCTCTATCTCCTCCCCGATGACGACGAGAACAACAAAACCGTAGTATTTATGCGGTGACGGATCTCGACTCGTCTCGGCTTTGATGATTAAAACCAAAAAATTAATAATTAGTTTATGGTGATGAGAGGTGGTTTGCTGTTCAATAATAACCGTCGAGCGGTACAAAGGTTCAGACAACTGGCGATCTCAGCCGTCGGATCGGTCAAGATCAAGCTATTACTCAGCTTTTGCATAGCTTTTACGGTTTTCTTATTACTGAGCCGTGGTTCTAATTTAAATGAATGGACCGACGCTGAGCCACTGGACCGGTTCTCTTCCCCACGGTTCGTACACTTATTAGCTTTCCATTCCTAGTATCACTTGATTTCTATTTATTGAGATGAGATACAGTTAACAAATTAGGTGAGTGTATATTTTTCTTATTAAATGGTAATAAAGTTTCTACCTTTTCTTGTTGTTTGAGCTCAGTATTGGGTTTTTTTTTTTTTTTTTTTTTTTGATAATGAAGTCCGTACAAGTACTAAATATTTAGTGTTCATTAAAACAATCAACTTTAATTAAATGCTAAGCTAATTTTAGTTCATGACTTGGTGTTGGTGCTACAAAATGTAATCTTTTTAAGCGTTTAGTGTTTAGCAAAATATAAGATTTGCGTTGGTAATTATTTTTATCAAACTTGATTTTGTATTTTGTTTATAGGAAAGGATATGCTATATTAATGAACACATGGAAGAGATATGATCTGCTGAAGCAGTCGATTTCCCACTATTCCAAGTGTCCTGGTCTTGATTCTATACACATAGTGTGGAGTGAGCCTGATCCTCCTTCGGTTTCTCTTCAAAAGTTTTTACAGCATGTTGTACAGAAGAACTCTAGACATGGGCGACAAGTTGAATTGAAGTTCGATATCAATGATGAAGACAGTTTGAACAATAGATTTAAAGAGATTAAGGATTTGGAGGCTGATGCCGTTTTTTCAATTGATGATGATATTATATTTCCTTGCCATTCGGTGAAGCTTGCTTTTGATGTTTGGCGAAGTGCACCAGATCAAATGGTGGGCTTTGTCCCCCGAAAGCTTTGCGTTGAATCGGTTTGTTTTAACTTATTGTATTTGCTTTTGTTGCAATTTCAAGTTCTGACTGTTCTTTAACATTTGGAGCCAGTAATGTTTGTTCATTGTATTCTGTTAATGCTTGTCCATTAATGAGTTTAGATGTTTAGAAAATTTGAACTTTGAGGTGGGAGACATGCCTCTGTAGGTAGATTGCGATTCCTTTGTGTCATGTTCTTGTTCATTGTCCTTTGTGTGTGGATCGAACATTTACCTAACGGTTGAAAACACTTCATATTGTGAAAGATATGCCTCTATAAGTAAATTTGAAGAAGCATTATGGGGTGAGAGACATTCCCCTGTATGTAAATTGTGATACTTTAAGCTTCATATTTTTGTTTATATTCTTATTATTCATTTTAAAGTCGCTGTGATAATAAATAGAAAAAAACTGTGCATCACCTCTGTGTCGTGGATATTGTTGTATGGTCAACCAAGATTACACATTAACAGGGGAGTGCGGAGATTGGACAAATTATACTAAAATTTAGCAACTAAATACAGAAGGCTGATTGGTTTGTTAGTATCTTTTCAATCCGCCGAAATATCTTTTCAGGGCCGGTCACAAGTTCGGTCAAAGAAGGAGGATTGTGTTAGTTCTCGGCAAATCCTAAACAAAATTATGCTAAGAACATTGGCGTTAAAGGATCCATGTAACCGATCCCACCTAGTGGGAATAGATTTTTGTTTGGTCTGGTTTGGTATTATCTATTTTATGGTCAGAAAATCACTTAAACTGCTCTCACATTTGAGTTTATTAATCTTTATGCAGAAAGAAGGTAAGGATTATTATACATATTGTGGGTGGTGGTCTGTCTGGTGGACTGGTACATACAGTATGATACTCTCAAAAGCTGCCTTTTTCCACAAAAAGTATCTGCGTATGTACTCAAATGAGATGCCAACATCGATTAAAGAATTTGTGTCCATGAACAGGTTCTCTTCTTACACAAGATTAATCCATTACTTTATTTTTTTGTTTTAACTTTTTGAAAAAAAAAATTGTGTTTAATTGCTCTCCTGACTGTCCTGTTCGTTTATCAGGAACTGCGAAGATATTGCAATGTCATTTCTAGTTGCCAACACCACTGATGCTCCCCCCATATGGGTAAAAGGTAAATTATATACTCATATGGGTCAATTAGTTTTAAAATAGCTTTCTGATACTCCCCTTCATTGGTGCTCTCGTTTTTGTTATTACTATTTCTCTGAATTGCTGATTTCTGTCCTTTCATTTTTCTACTTAATCCTATATTCCGATGGACTAGCAGCATGTAGAGATAAGTGTCCAGAAACTTACTTGACAAATACTTTACTGAATTAGATCACTTTCAAAGATCCCTAAAACCAATCCGTCAAGGCATAAAAAAGGTATAGACTAGCATGAGCGAGATTGGTGAATTGTGAAAATGTTGATTGTGGAAAGAGTATCAGTTGAAGACTGTTGTTAATACTAACGTTATATCATGCATGGAACACGTCTCTGTTATTTTCACACTCTTGAGCTGAAACCTCCAAAGCTTTGAGATGTGGATTTTTACGCTACCGGGTTTATGGCAGCTTCTACTTGTATTAATTCAAGTTTTCTGATCCACTCTCCCTTTATACATCCAATAGAATGGAGTTGGATTAAATGTTAATAGGAGACTGCTCTAATGTTATAGCTTTATTTTAGTGATTTTTATATTAAACTGGTTGAGGGATATTATTGCAATTTGCAAACAAAGAACAAAACCAAATGATTATCTGAAAACTTGAAACGCATAGCATTATCTTTGTGAAGTGCATCCATGTCGTAATTATTTGACTCTTTCGATTATTTTTCTTAATAATTATTATCTGTTTTAAACATTGGTGCTGCCATTGTATTGTAGGTCAAATATATGAGATTGGTTCAACTGGAATTAGTACCTTGGGAGGCCATTCCAATAAAAGAACCCAATGCATCAACAGATTCGTTGCTGAGTTTGGCCGGATGCCCTTAGTACCTACTTCAATGAAGGCTGTCGATAGTCGCCACACTTGGTTATGGTGATGCTGTAGTTTCCACTTCCTTTTACGACACGCTAAACTCCTACTTAAAATCAGGTGAGTCATTTCATCTTTTTTGGTTCTCTAGATTTTTAGCTGTATAAATTGGATTTTTTTTCACATAATTTCTGTATTTTGAAGATAGGTGTTAATTTTACACGTTCGTTTGGACCTTTAATATTATCATCATGTAATTAACAGGCAATTTGAGATTTGAACTTACTTTGTCTTGAAAAAAGTAGTAGTTTGATAAGATTGCAATACTTTAGCAAATTAGAATGACCAAATTACACTCAAAAGCTCAATCAAAATTTAATTAAATTTCAAATTTCGACCTTTTGTTAACTGATTATATCAGTGTTGCCAAGATCATCGTGATACAAACTGACCTCATCTAAGCAGAACTGAAGAGAAATGATTATGAGAAAAGCTCATTTTATGAGCAATATTTATTGGTGTGCACACACACATGACATATGCATAACTGAAATGGCATCTCATCAACAGTTTTTTACAGGCTGAATGGATAAATTAACTTTCTAGGTGATTGATAGATAATACTAAAACAGCATAAATATGATAGCTTGGATGATTTATCATCCCTCTTGATCAAAGGGAACCGTTTAAGAGGAAAACATGTTTCTTCACCACCTGTATTCCAGAGGAAAGAAACTTGCATATTTGGGAGCAGAAGATGAGTTATTGTATCAGTGTTGCCATTGCCTGCCCGCCGTATGACTCCTCTGCTGCCCGTAGATCATTCATAAAAAATCTGCATATCGACTCAACACCTCAGCATCCGCTGGTTCTGCTTGTATTGCTCGCTCGAAGCATTATTCTGGCCCTGCAACAGAATCAGCTAGTTTGGAGCCGACTGAATCGCAACCCACCATTCACATCCTATCAGTAAACATGGTTAAGATTCGAAAATGTATATCGATATATGCTAATTGGGTGCATAAATCTCCTATTATTGATTGGCAAAGACAGATGAAATCGTCTCATGTCTTGGTGGTGTAGGGTTTAGAATCTCACATTGAGGTTCTGAGTTCGAATCCAGGGAATATATTTCTTATAAGAGTATGGGACAATCGAGAATTTTACTTGTTCCGCTTAAGCTCGGAAAATGTGATTTTGGCAGTTGAATTTTCAATAATTTCAAAAAAAAAAAAAAAAAAAAAAAAAAAAGGGACAGCCGACATCAATCTAATTAGGCATTCATACTTTTGATATTGTTTCTGATATTGCAATAATTATAGCAACCAATTGGGCATAATTCAATAGCAGAAGTGGGCTACACCCATCAAGTAAAACCCACATAACTCTGCTACATGCTGCCCTGTCAGCAGCAATGGTGTGTGTATAGATAGATTTGAGTAATAATAACTCAGCTGTCAATTCGATCTGACAATTTACACATGCAAATTTTGAATGGGCAAATGAGCAATTTCACAAGCACATTTAATAAAAATGACCGTATTGATAGAATCAATGCCTGAATTTCCCACCTCACATGGAATTTAATTCAATGTTGATCTCCATAGGGAAGGTAGCTAAAATATGTAAAGGATTCAGCAAGGAGATGCGTCAGCCTGATTATTGTCAATGACTCACTCGTAATTATTGCTAGGCTTGACAAGGCTTTCTTCAAGTCAGCCTATTGAAATATCTTGAAATATTTTTCTTATCGCATAAGAGAGAAATATAATGAAATTCTATCTGGGCATATTTTTTTATATTTAAAAACATATAAAAATTCTAAAGCATTTTAAATGGATCAAGCCTCCACATATGATTGGTCGCACTCCAAATGTTGGTTGAAATGCCTTTTAACACACAAGGCCAGCTTATTTACCACTCATATCACAAACCAAATTTCCCATTTGCATATATAGATTGTTGATGGTGGGTTTTCACTCCGATGAAATTTGAATATCGATGAGGGGTAGAATGAGATTTGTACTTGGTCAAAATGAGAATGATGAGGGCCCAGAGAGGTTGAAGTTATACGAAGGATCCGAGCCCATTATGCGAAGAAGTTTTCCCAATAACAGTATCGATTGATAGAGCAAAATTGGGAAGTCGACCCGACCCAGAAGAGAGATAGAATTTTCACAGCAGTTAAGCATTTGTGGAAACCGATCCGATGCGATATATGATACCGACCCGACCTAGTTGAAGTTATCAGAATGACTAACCAAGCACCACCCAATTCGACATGATGACCCGGGAAATTGAGCTGAGACCACAGTTATTTTGTGCTTAAGAGTGTGTGACGTATGTCTTAATAGAAAGATCGAGCTTCCGGAAGGCTAATGATGATTATGGGAAAAACAACGGTTCTCATTGGAAGTAACATTTGCCAGCTGCTACAGAGCGGTGTAATGACAGGGGAATGACATAACAAATCCGTCATAAGCCAATGCAATGACAGTGAAAAGTGAGTATTCTGATTTGTCGAAATTTAGGGTGGTTGAGTGGAGTTGTTACTACAATGATGACCGCGACATGAGCTGACGTCATGGGCGTTGGAATAATGAATTTAGAAGCCTATATAAATGAGTTGAAGCCACACATTCAAGGAATAATAATTTTCACATCTCACTACTTGTAAAAAACTCTAAAACCTATGGATAAAGATATAAATCTGGTCGGTATCTGATTATCTAATAGAGTGTTAATGGGCTAGTGTAAGACCTGAGGTGTTGTAAACTCTTTGTACGCTCACTACCCCACTTATAGCTTGGGTCGGTTTTGACCCCGAACATATAATAAAATACCTCTCTTTACTCTCGTGGAAGTAGGTTGGAGTCATTCTCCGCCGAACCACATAAATTTTTATCTTTGTGATTATCTGTCTGCTTGTTAAGTTTGTTTTGATTCCATACTGATCAAATAAATTCACTGCTGGGGGAGATTTGTTCGATGGGTTGATTTCCTATATTACCCTTGTAACAAAAAAAACACCATCAACGGAGTTTGTTACTAGTTGTTTTAGATATTTTGATTTCTATTTTCTCAATATAAATGATAAATATATGCCCGCTTGTATGTGCATTTTTGTGTGTGAATAAAATACAATAAGTTGTTATTATGTTAGTAATTAAGTGATCTCATATTTTCAAAATAAATTTGAGGATGTGAGTACGAGAGTTTTTGTGAGTACTCATGTAAAATTTTAAATCTTTTTAAAAGAGGAAAAAAAATACAATAAGTTGATTTCACCTAATTCTCTCAATTTTTTCTCTATAATCGGGAAAAAAAAGGAAGCAAAATATCAAACATTTAATAGTTTTCATTATGTTACCTAATGCTTATGGCTTGAATCAATATTTTTTAATATAGAAAAAGTCGAAAAAAGTCTAACTTACCATAATTAAAGACATTGTCCAAAAATTTAAGTTGATAGATAAGAATCCAATAATGATATTAACTTGGTATTTAGTTTTATTTATTATTTGTTATAAAATTATAATAAAAAGTTTTTGATTGTTTTATCGTGAATTTGTGACGTCATTATTTATTTAATTTTTAATATTTAATGTGTTAGTCTAATCAATTTTATAATTTTAATATATTGGCCATAGTCAAATAAAATCTCAATTCCGCCAGGACCATAGATTTTTGGAGATTTATTTTCAGAAATAAATCATCAAAATCTGAAATAATCATTATAAATTATACCGAAATATTTTACAACTGTGTATCAAAACATCAACACACACAAAATTCTACTAAAAATCAATACAATGAATATTGATTTAATTCAATTTTTCAAATTTTTTTTTTCTTTTGTTTGTGTATGGTCGATAAAATAAAAAATAAACAAAACCTGTAAGTCGAATTCAAAGTTTGTTTTCATGACTCCAAAATTGTCCCAAAAAAGTCTTAGCAGCATCCAAACTCGGATAATAAGTCGGCTCAAGAAAAATATGAGTCAGCGAGTCACAGTACTCCCCATTCACCACCACAACTCGGTTCGCCTTCGCCTCCAAGCTCCCAATCACCACCGCCAGCAACTGCTTATAAGCGTAAAAGAAACGCTTCAACGCCGCCTCCACAGCTTGTAATCCTTGAAGCAAATGAATCTTCACATACTCTTTCTTCTCATTATACATTCTCATCGCCGCCTCTTGCACCCTGGGCCCACCACTGGGATCCACGTCCACTCCCAGTATTAACGGCACGTTCCGTTTTAAATCTTTGGATATTTTCGTAATTTCGTACAATCCACGGGATCTAAAACAAAACGGGTCGGGCTCGGACAACGAGGAAATAGATAACTGATTCTTGAGCCTCAAGAAATCGTCCGGATCCATTAACAAGTGGAGATCTTCGATTTCCGATAGAAGCTTCCAGATTCTTTCGAGTAAATAGCAGTCGTTGGATGCCTCTTCGAATTTTTTGCCCTCGATTCTCGAAACGATGCGTTGTAGGAGCTGTAGGGTTGTGAAGATCCACGATTCGAGGATTTGGTGCGTTGTGTATAGAATTTGATTCTCGTGGTTGTTTATTTGGTGATCGTAAGGGTTCTTTTTGAGAGAGTGTAGTTCGTTTGGTTTGCAAACAGCGTCATATTCGAGGTTCGGTTTTCCGGCGAGGTTCGGCTCGCCTAAGCCAAGAGTGTACGGACACCGTCTCATCTCGCATTCGATCGTGTACATGATTTTCTCTGCCACGTCCTCGGATTTCTGCCATTTCGCCAGTCGAGGTAGCAAGCTATGTTCACTGGTTTTGTTAACTACCGTTGATTCTCCGCCTGGAATCTTCCACACCTCGGCCGAGCTTCCGGGGCGGGGCAAGACGCCGTTCGGCGACGTCAAATCGAAGATCGGAGCTCCGTCGTTGTCGTTCTCGCATAGAATCGCGATAAGCTGGATCTGACTCGTGGCCAGGGACTCCAACCGCCGCTTGAACTCGCGCCGGTTCGGGTACGGCCGGGGATCGGAGAGGACGATCGAGACAAACCGGAACGTGATCTCCAAAGCTTGCAGAGCCGGTTTCAAAACGGCCTCGTTTTGCCAGTCCGGAAACTCCCTCTTGCTACACAGCTTCCTAAGCTCCGGAAGCCGAAGATACTGCTCGTAACCCAAGCAAGCCGAATCTGAACAAGCAACAGGCGACTTACTAGCTCCCTGATACGACGTCGGAATAGAAACGTGAAGCTTATTAGAAAGCCTTGGAGATTTGCTTGGCATCTTCGTTTTACAATCTAAATCAACCATTGTATCTCAAAATGGAACTAAAAACGAGGTCGTTTTTTTTCCCTGTTAACGTTATCGTTGTTCTTTTTTTTGGCTTAAACAGAAACGAGAAATAATAAGAGAAATAAGAAGAGGGGTATATATAAATAATAAAAGGCCGTGTTTGGAGGTAAGATTAAGAAAATACTGGAAAGGCGTGTGGAATGAAAATGAAGCACGAGCATTTCAAAGTCGCATTGGCGTGGAAATGTTTTAAATTATTTTCTTTTTATTTTATTTTTTTGTTTCGTGTATTTTTTTATGGGTTATTGGACCTCAGGGCGCATGAAGCTTATCCATCTGACCGACTGATGGTGATCCAGTACTTAAGTTTTATTTCCTTAAAGTACGCAAAGCAACCACATGCTGCCACGTAATCTCAGGTGGTTTTTTTTTTTTTTTTTTCCTGTTTAAACATGGGATGCTTCTATGAATCTACGTGGATAATATGTTCCATCCAATCCAATGGGTGAAAGCATGTCAGCTGACATATGCTAAATGTTCGTATATTGTCCACATTTTAGTTTAATTTAATTACTTCTGGATATTATGTTTTGAAAACGGCCGCGGCCCAACGGCGTTGAAGCGTCAACTGGCGGTCTAAGAGTTTACCCAGTCTTATTTAAAACGACGACTATGTTTTAACAAATTGAATGTTTGCAAATTCCAATATTGCACATAAACTAGAGATATAGTCTCATCTGGTTTCGGCTTGTTTTCTCAATTATACAACTTAAATATCTATCTCCATTTTAATATACATAATAATGTTAATAAACACGTCATTTTATTCAAACTACTGCTTCACACACAATATTATGAACTTCTGAATCAAATTTCAAACACGTCTGAATGAAAATTTCATCATCAAATCATCCTTTTCAAATTTAACCGAAACATGTAAAATCTCAAACTATCCCACTGTATTAAGAAATATTAATGAATAATGTGAAATAATGCAACTCTTGGCTCTTTTTTTGGGGGGGGGGGGGGTTTGAGAAACATGTGGATACACAATTCTATGATTATTATAATTTAATATAGAGAGAGAAATTTTGATCAAATCCCTTTATACAATCCGTATCCCAATTCCCAAATAGCATAATCCAATTAAAATAAATTAGTTGTAGAGAGAAGGAAAGAAAGAAAAAGAAGATTCCAAAAAAAAGGGAACGTGTTCCCAAACTGTTTAGGATAAAGTCTCTCTTCTCTTCTCTTCTCTTCTCATCTCTTTCGTGGGCATTGTCTCATTTCCCACTTGAAAAATTCGGCCTAAAAGAAGGTTCAACTCAATCTCCGTGTTTACCGCTTCAAACTTCACAACCCCCCACCGTCCTGATTGGTCCAGCTGTCATAGTGACCTCCAACTAAATCACGTTATCAAGCACGTGACCGCGTCCCCACCTTCCTAGACACGTGGTGTGATTGTCTACTCCCCACCTGTCGGAATTTACATTGGCACATCATGTTATGCGGTTGCCAACCCACAAATCACATGAATGGTATTTGATCTTTGGTTTGCTTACACGTCTAGTTACTGAACTCGCGTCACATGGGATAATAGCCGGTCATTTCGCGGCCACGGCAAGAGCCGCCGAATAAATGAAAACAGTGGAATTTTATTCTATTATTATTTGAATTGGGACATTTCTTTTTCTTTTTTCTTTTTTGATTTTTTACTTTGAAGTTATTCCAACTGTAAGCTAGCAGGCATAATCCTTTATTATTATTATTATTATTATTATTATTATTATATTATTATTATTATTATTATTATTATATTATTATTATTATTATTATTTTAATTTTAGTTTTTTTATTTATATTTTCTTGCTAGGAAGCATGTTTTCGGGCATTGATTCGCCAACAAATTGTTGGACATGCCGCTGGGCCCCTTGGCCTCAAATATTTGTATACGGGCAAAATGTTTTATCGATAATAGAATTTCTCATCTTCAGCAAATATTCAAAATTCCTAGACCTATACATATATTCATACATTTTTAAAATATAAATTTAAGGCTTATACGTTTTTTTTTTTTTAATCGTTGGAAACTCCGCTGCCAAATCATCACTTCCGGATTTAAACGGAGTAGGTAAAATATTCGGCTGTCTCAAGCTCTTATAAGAAACGCACTCCATGAGTTCAAACTCATGATCTAAAGATGAGATTTTGAACCCTACACCACCAAGTGACGTCCATTTGGGACCTTATATGATATTTATTATAACTAAATCTACAAATATATTGAAAATTTGATGTGTCCTCTCTTTATCATAATCCAATAGAGTTCTTCATGTTGTATGAAACTCTTGAAATGAAAATATAACGCAAAGAATTTGAATTTCAAATTTTTTATGCCATTACAATAGAGTTTATTCATTGAACCAAATAATTTCAAAACCATCTGCCTCATCACTCGAAGGTAACGATAATGTTCTTCTCGATAAAGTTAATTAAATTAATATGATATTATGATCAGCATGCCTCTCTTTGTTTTAGAGAAATGAAAAGGCATTTAAACAAATAAACATTGCATGAAAGTGATAGCCAACATTTTTGCCACCTTAATGCAATCCGAAAACCATTCTACTAACCAACCAATGCTGAAAATAAAAATTAAAATCTACCGGTTGCTGTTGCTTCCAAAAAGAATGTATCGTTGGGCATGTTCAGTATTTCAAATAAACGTTAGAATTTTAATAAACAATGGAAAAAATTATTGAGTTCTCTAAAACCTAAATGATAAAAGTTATTATATTATAGGATGACATTAATTAAAGACTGTTAGCGACATATTCTCAAATATGGATTTTGATGATGTAATGTGGAAGACTTCGACGCGCATTAGCGGATATTACAAAAAGTTGTCGAAGCATATTGGTGGTGAAGAGCAAATTGAAGTTGAAAACTCAAGTGCTAATTGAAGAAAATATTATATGGTCTTAGCTTATGACTCTCTTTATAAGTGAGTTGATAATTTAAGTCTATAAGTTCATAAGACATATACACATTCATTTAAATACATTAGGGTCATGTGCAAAATATTTTTCAATCTTCAAATCCTGTATTTTCTGCACTGAGACTGACATACTGGTCCCCCATACCGGTGACTGTGCTTTGCATTGGGCAGATTTGCATGCTCTCTGGAACCGAACTACTCTATACCGGTTTCTCATTCCGGCCAGCTGGAGTTTGCATAGATACTGGAACCGATATGGTTCATACCGGTCCCCATACCGGTGAGCTACCGGCATACTGACCTCCATACCGGTCAGTAATGCGCTTTAATCTTCAATGGTAATATAATCGTTATGCTTTGGCAGACCAGCATATCGGCCTCTGAGACCGGCATACCGGTCTTAAATAGAGAGTAGGGGCAGTTTTACACATGCTCTATAAATTGAGCCCAAAATCCGTTTTTGCGAAGTTCTAGCACTTTTATATAATTTTTCTAAGGCAAAAATATAGAGTTTTACAAAACCTTCATAATCATACTCTTATCATCAAGCTCACACACTACATCTTCATATCATTTGCAGTGAGCTTACATTACTTGCGTTAACAACTCACGTCCTTAACTCTTACTATTTTTTGTGAGTGCCCATGTTATACTTTAATCTCCATTATAAAAAACACTTGTGGTTGAGAAATCCAGCTTATTGAGTGGGTATACTCAAAAGTGTAATTTGTGTAAAGGTTGTGAGTAAGCTTAGAGACAAAACTCATTGTAAATGTTAAAAGAGTGAACCCAGTGATAAAACTATTGTATAAGTGAACCTAAGGGACAAAACTCTTGGTTGCGAGTGAGCCACGAAAAACTCGGTGTAAGTTGTGGATTGAACTTAGTAGAAATCTTCAAGCGTTGCTTGAGAGAGTGGAATGCTACTATAGGTAATTTCAAAGACGAGTAATAAAAATGCTTCTAGGAATGAAATCTTTACCGGAATTTAATTATTATAATTCAATAGAACTATATTATGTAGAAAAAATATACATTAAACTAATAAATTAAAATAATGTTTGAGATTTTTGACACGATATAATTAGTAAGTTTAATAAGTGTTAATTCAAAAATAAAACAAACAGACATAATAACTCAAAAATAAACCGACTGTCTCTAGGCACATGATTGAAGAATATTGCAATAATGTAACCCAAAAAGAAATTAATAATGAACAACAATTATAATTAATTCATAAATGATCGGCTGAGCAAAATAATTAAAAATAAAATGATTTAACCTCGTAATGGATAAACATTACATGAGAATGATGCATCGATTTGCCTCCTTATTGCAAGTCAAAAGTCACAAAAACATTTAAAATAAAACTCAATTTGCCTCCTAATTGCAAATATAAAGTCCAGAAAGCACCTAAAATTAATATCAAGTGGGGACAAATTGTCACAAAAGAATTAAGCAAGCAAGAGGCAATTAAGCTCTTAAAATCTAGCCATTTGTTTAATGTTCATGAATAGGATGTCTTTATCAATAACTTTATTTCAAAAGCTAATGTACACACTTTATAAAATATATATTTAAATAATATAACAATATTTAATTACATTGCTCATAATAAAGTTGTATTGTGTGTAAAGACGGAGGTAAAATTTTATTTAAGGGTGTTTAATAAATTAAATTAATAAATTTATTAAATAAAATATATATTATAATATTATAAGAATTATATTATAACACAAAAATATATTATATTATCTTATTAAAATACAAATATTATTAAATTATCTACCATTAATCTAATCTCTACAATTTTAAATTATAAAATTAAATATCTCCATAATTATTTTTTATTATTAAATTATAAAATTAAAATAATATAATTAAAATAAAGAAGACTATTATAATAAAAAAATATATTATAATCTCCTGTTGAAATAAAAAAAATGTGTGTGACACTTGATCACTATAAAAATAATATAATATAATAATAGGGTGAAGATATTTTAACTTAAATTTATATTTTAGAATCTAAGTCATTAACTTAAATTAATCTATCAAAGTCAAAATAACATTTAATAAAATCAAAATAATATTTAAAATTGATTTAAATCAACTGATAGATGATGATGACTGAAAAGTAAGAGTAGGAAAACAATATCTTTTGAGTTTCGATGGCTAGTGTGAAAAATATTCTTAAAGTGAGAGAAATGGGAAGTATACATTGAATGAATATTGGTCTTTGAACGAAAGAAAAAGAGAACATGGATTCTGTGTTATAAAGTCAATGATGATGATGCCATTTGTTGATGGTGTATTTTGACAAGCATATTGAACACTCTGACTAGAGATAAAGATGAAATTTCCCTTTTTCTCTAAAAGAGACGGGTGTTCAGAAAGTATTATTTACTCTTTGGTCCGGCAGAGAATCCAGATACGGTCTCTCAGATCTGGCCGACCATAGCACGCGATATGGTATAAGTTACAATACCAATCACCTCAGAGCTATGGCCGACCACATTAGGTCATCAGCTCGGTTCAGGCCTATTCTGCTCCCCCTTTGAGCAATTCGAAGAGTTCGGACATTTCAGGACAAGACGGAAATGTCTCGATGAGTTCGGTAAATTGTTTGGTCGACCACTTGGCAACCGACAGAAGCCCAAAGATCTTCGATTTTCATTTACACGTGTCATCTCCCGGAAGCACCGTACAAGCTGTCACCATTATTGTTGTGCACTACAAAATTATGCCCTTTAGCGTCCAATCCTTTAGCGTCGAAACTACTTTCGACGCTAATAATCACTTTTAGCGTCGTAAATAATATTGGACGCCAAATATCAATATTTTAGCGACGAAAATCATATCCGACGCTAAATATTCAACTTTTATCGTCGACAAATAGACATGTCGACGCTAAAAGTACGACTTATAGCGTCGAAAATTATTCGACGCTAATTTTTTTTAACTATTTCAATAATCTTTGGCGTCGACATAAATTGCGACGCTAAATTTTATACTTTTAGCTTCAAAAAACATATTCGACGCCGAAAACTTGAAATTTAGCTTCGACGAAGTAGCGTCGCTAAAGGTTTATGAAGATACCACAGACAATCCTTTAATCATTAGCGTCTAAAATTAATATCGACGCTAAAAATCAGACATTTAGCGTCGAAATAGTGTATTCGACGCTAACAATCGGACAATTAGCGTCGAATTTAGGTATTCGATGCTAAAAATAGATTAAAATGCAGAATGCCACCAACATTTCTCCCCCTCTACTTTTTCTCTCATCCTCTTCAGTCTTATCCTCTGCAATCTGAGACTCTCTCATTTACTACCTCACAACTCTCCAACAAATTTTAAATAAAATTGTAATTAATTTTCCATAAGGTAAATCTTCTTTCATATTTCTTTATTATTTTTCTTTATATTTGTAAATAATAATTATATATCTCACTTAAGTATTTCAGTTTAATCTTTTTAAAAAATTATGGTTTTCATTTTTTATGATTATGTTTATTATATACTTTTTGTTAATGGTTTATGATTCATATATGTAGATTAATTAATTAACTAAATATATTTAACGAAGTACTAATGTTAATGAGTGTAATATGATATTTAATAATTATATTATTATATTTAGGTATTTGGCTGAAATGGATAGAAATTCGATGAGCTCGCTGGATAGATTGAGTGTTGAATATTGTAATGGATTGTATAAGTTCATGGAAGTTGCAAAGCAACACATTGATGCAGAAGGTCGTGTTTGGTGTATGTATGGGCCAAATTTCGTACAAGGGTAAAACTGTCTTTCACCTTAAGCCCATCAGCATGTTAGGCCCGAAAATAAGGACCAAAGCCCAAAGAATTATGTATTATTTGATTACTATTAAATCATAAACTAACTACTCCACCTAATTCTAACATTAATCACCCACCACCCCACTTAACCTAATTCTAGCACTAATCCCAACCACTCCACTTAACCTAATTCTAGCACTAATCCTCACTTACTCCAAAACCATTACCAAATACACCAACATCAGATCATGTTTTATCTATAAATATGAAAAGAATACGAGAAGAATTCATTCAAGTCTCATTTCTCTCACCCTAATACTTCATGCTCTCAATCCTTAATCCCCTCATATATTACACGGCCCTCACGGCAAAACAAAGGAAGTAGAGGTAATATTCAACCTTGCTTTCCCATTTTACAAATTTATTTCATGCCACTGACTTGGGCGTCGGAGTGTACCCGGTATCCACCACACCGGTGGTAGCCTACTCTTGCCCACTATACTTTGTTTTTTGCAGGATTGCTAGTGCCCTACTTACAAATTCTGATTGGGGACCCTCGGCGAATTCCGGAGTCCACAATTTGGCGCCCACCGTGGGGCCCTAGCAATAATTTGCATACAAAGTCTTTCCACCCTACAAACACTCACTGCTTAGTCAATCATGACTTCAAGCAATGAACAAACACCTGATCCAGTGGCATCACAATTGGCCATGCTACAAGACAGATTGAAAGCTTTGGAAGAAGAGAACTTTACCTTTCGTAGTTCCAACATGAACCTTCAAAAACAATTGGAACTACTTTCATCACCCACTCAGCTTCACAATACATCAGAACAACACAACAACCGGATCACTCCAGCTAACCTTCAATGAGCATTTGACGAAACAACAGACGACGTTCCTTCAAATGGTGAGAACCAAAGGAACTTACCAAGTTCACCAGTCAACCAAGCCCAGCAAATTGTCAACACAATGAGAAAAGAAATGAAAGAATTTAAAGAAGCTTTTATGTCCAGTCTACCAGGGGTTAAGCTCCCAATGAAGAAGAGTAGAGCTGGAGCCATTTCAGATACCCCTTTCATTGAGACAATAACATCTGTTGAGCTACCACGGAAGTTTAGCCCACCAGACATGAAGTTATATGATGGATCCACTGACCCTGACGACCATGTCATTCATTACAAATACAAAATGATGTCAACAGGCTTAGCTCCTCATCAATGGGAAGCCGGAATGTGCAGAGGATTTGGAGAAACTTTGGGTGGTCCAGCTCTTACATGGTTCATCAACCTACCATACAGATCCATCAAATCTTATCAACAATTAGCAGATAAATTTGTTGAACATTTCGCCAGCTCTTGCAAACTTGAAAAAACTACTGATGATCTTAGTGCCATCCTACAACGGAGGGGAGAATCATTGCGAAGGTATGTTGCTCGATTCAACAAAGAAAGAATAACAATCCCAGACCTTCATCAACCAACAGCTGTGGAGGCTTTCAGGAACGGGTTACTTTGTGAAAGTGGACTCTACAAAAAGCTGACCAAGTTTCGATGCTACACGATGGACCAGGTTATGGCTCGAGCCCAAGGCGAAATCAGGTGGGAAGAAGATAAAAGGAATAAAAGAAAAGATATTTCCTCCAACATGCAAAACGAAAGAACAGTCCATTCTACCAAACGACATAAAGAATTTACAAATGTGATGCCTAAGCGTCATTCGGAGAAATGGAACCACCCAAGGAGAGAACATCAGCCCCACCAAAAAGGTTTTGATCAAAGACCTCCATCATACAGAGCTCGAGAAACAATTCCGATGGAAAAACCAGACTCCCAGACTACAATTTTTCTATCTCCCCGGGAGAGTTAGTCTTGGTACTTAAAAAGATGGGAAATGAAGTAAAGTGGCCACCACGCAACAGAGAGAGTTTCAAAAATAAAGACACAAACAATGGTGTGAGTTCCATCGAGACTACGGCCATACCACAGCTGAATGTGTAGCATTGAGGTTGGAAGTACTTGAGTTGTTGAACAAAGGATTTTTAAGGGATCTACTTACGGAGAATGGACATGCTACCTTAGCTCAGAGGAACGAGAAGGATGGACATGGGGAAGCACCAATTCAACCTCCACCAATTGATAACACAGTGAATTTCATTTCAGGAGGATCAGAGATTAGTGGAGTATCATATTCATCAGCCAAACGACATTCCAGAGCAATTGTATCAAGCCTTCAACATTCCACGACGTCTCTAGAAAAAATGTTTACAAACCTAATAATGGAGTTTCCAGATGACATCAACTCTGGTAGCATGAACCCTCATCATGACGCCTTAGTAATCTCTCTATAGGTGGCAAATTTTATGATCAAACGAGTTCTGGTAGATACAGGATCCTCAGCCAACATCATCTTTACAACAGCCTTGGCAGACATGGGAGCCGAATTAGAAAAAGTTAACAAAGGAGGACGATTGTGTTGATTGGATTCAGTGGTGAACAAAAATTTACTTTGGGAGAAATTAGCCTTCCAGTCTACGCAGGGGGAATCAACAAAATGACAACCTTCCTAGTCCTAGATTGTCCTTCAGCCTACAATTTAATTATTGGGAGGCCATGGATTCATGAAATGAGGGCAGTATCGTCCACCTATCATCAAACTCTAAAGTTTCCTACTAAGTGGGGAATTCAAGAGATAAGGGGAGATAGAGTTGCTTCCAGAGGATGCTACCAGACGACAATGAAGGCGAAGGTCCATTCAGCATAGCAATTACAGAATGAACCTCATTCGCAGGAGCCCACACTTCCAAGTATTGAAGAATTGGATGATGTTCAAATCCATGACAAATATGCAGACCATAAAACTCAAATTGGAGCAAATCTAGATCCCAGACTACGGGCAGACTTAAGTGAATTTTTGAGAAAACGACACGACCAGTTCGCTTGGTCGCATGAAGACATGACTGGGATTGACCCCAGCTTGATTACTCATCAACTCCATGTGGATCCAGACTATCCTCCAATCAGACAGAAAAGAAGGAAGTTTGCCCCAGAGAGAAACCATATCATTGATGAAGAAATCCAAAAATTGTTACAAAATGGTGCCATTAAAGAAGTTCAATTCCCAGCCTGGTTAGCCAATGTGGTGGTAGTACGAAAGAAGAATGGAAAATGGAGAGTTTGTATCGACTTCACAGATCTGAACAAAGCATGCCCAAAAGATTCATTCTCATTGCCTCATATTGATCAAATGGTTGATGCTACAGCTGGACACGAATTGCTAAGTTTTATGGATGCATATTCTGGGTACAATCAAATCCTTATGCATCCAGGCGACCAAGAGAAAACAGCCTTCATGACCAATATGGGAATATTTTGTTACAAGGTAATGCCCTTTGGTCTAAAAAATGCAGGTGCTACATATCAGAGAATGGTCAATAAAATGTTCTCACAACAGATTGGAAAAACAATGGAGGTGTATGTAGACGACATGTTGGTGAAATCATCGAAATCTGATCAGCATCTGCAACACCTGGAAGAAGCCTTCAAGGTAATGAATAGGTATGGGATGAAATTGAATCCAACAAAATGTGCCTTTGGAGTAGCTTCTGGGAAATTCTTGGGATATGTCGTTACACAACGAGGGATTGAGGCAAATCCGGATCAAATCAGGTCTATACTTGAAATTCCTTCTCCAACCTGCCCAAAGGAAGTCATGCGACTAGCCGGAAGAATTGCTGCGTTGAACAGATTCATCTCCAAATCGACAGACAAAAGTTTTATGTTCTTTTCAGCCATTAAAAAGACAAAAAACTTTGAATGGACTCCCGCCTGCGAACAAGCTCTGAAAGAGCTGAAGCAGTACTTAACATCACCACCATTGTTGTCAAAACCACTCGACAACGAAAGGTTATTCTTGTACTTAGGAGTGTCAAACCAAGCAGTGAGCGCTGTTTTGATTCGAGAAGAGAACGGCACCCAACTTCCAGTCTACTATGTAAGCAAAACATTACTTGATGCGGAGTCACGTTATTTGCATTGGAGAAATTGGTACTAGCCTTGGTAATGTCAGCCAGGAAGACGACCATACTTTCAAGGGCATCCTATCACAGTCTACTCGGAGTACCCCTTGAGGAGCATACTACACAAGCCATAGTTGACTGGAAGATTAACAAAATGGGCTCTTGAATTGGGAGAACACGACATCACTTACCAGCCCAGAACAGCAATCAAATCTCAAGCCTTGGCTGACTTTGTAGCAGATTTCAGTCCAACTCAGAATCCCTTGGAAGGTACTGAAGTCAATTCAATCCAATCAAATTCACTTTGGAAACTTTCAGTCGACGGTTCTAGCAATAAGAAAGGGTGTGGCCTTGGCATAGTGATCACTACTCCTGATGGGGACATACTACAACAAGCAATCAAATGTGGATTCCGAGAGTTACAAACAATGAAGCAGAATATGAAGCTTTAATAGCAGGAATCAGCTTGGTCAAAGATCTTGGAGGAAGGAGAATCGAAGTGAAGTCAGACTCCCAATTGATAGTGAATCAGCTCCAAGGTTCATATCAGGCACGAGACCCTCAAATGTTTTCATACTTGCAGAAAGTTAAAGAAGTCCAGGCGACATTTCAAGAATTCAACATATCTCAGGTTTCAAGAAGTGAAAACACTCAGGCGGACGCGTTGGCTACCCTCGGGTCAACGATGCATGGAGACAAACTTCAATCAATTCTAGTAGTGTATTTAAATTGGCCATCAATTTGGAAGGAGAACAAAGAGATCAGCACCATCACTTCAGACGACTCGTGGATGACACCAATCATGAAATACTTGCAAGATGGACTGCTTCCAGAAGATAGAAATGAAGCAAGAAGGATTCAAAGGCAGGCAGCAAGATTCACCATATTTAATGGACAACTATTGAAAAGGTCGTTCTTTGGACCCTACTTGAAATGTCTTACTCTTGATCAAGCACAACGTGTACTATCAGAATTGCACGAAGGAGAATGCGGAAATCATTCTGGAGGACGAAGCCTTGCCTCACGCGCCCATTCGACTGGGTATTATTGGCCAACTATGAGAATTGATTCAGTCAATTACACGAAGAAGTGTGAAAAATGTCAGAGATTCGTTCATATTCCACATCTTCCACCAGAAAAGCTGAATCCTTCCTATCCCCATGGCCGTTCATGAAGTGGGGTATGGATATTATAGGGAAGCTACCAACCGCCCCTGGACAACGAGTATACATGCTAGTCTTGACAGATTATTTTTCAAAGTGGATTGAAGCGGACTCCTTTGCCAAAATACGAGATAAAGAAGTTCAAACATTTGTCTGGAAAAACATCATATGTCGTTTCGGCATCCCAAGGAGATTGTAACAGATAATGGCTCCCAGTTCATTAGTCGACATTTTCAAGACTTTTGTAAAAATTGGGGGATCAAGTTGAGTTTTTCAACCCCACGCTTTCCACAAGCTAATGGGCAAGCCGAGTCTTCTAACAAAACACTTTTGAATACTTTGAAGAAAAGATTGGAGAAGGCAAAAGGATCATGGGCAGACGAGCTTCCTGGAGTACTGTGGTCCTACAGAACGACCATCCGTTCTTCGACTGGAGAAACTCCTTTCTCTTTAACATTTGGAACAAAGGCAGTAATTCCAATCGAAGAAGCCATTCCTTCTCTACGCTACCAGTACGCTGGTGATGAGGCAAATCAGCAGTTGATGTATATGAATCTAGATACAATCGACGAAAGACGAGAAAATGCGACCATACGACTAGCATCTCATCGACAAAGAATGGCGAGATATTTCAACAAAAATGTCAGAAGTAGAACATTCAAGGAAGGGGATTGGGTACTACGAAAAGTTTTTCAAAACACAAAAGAAGTCGGAGAAGGGAAGTTGGGACCAAATTGGGAAGGGCCTTACATCATCACAAGAGTTGTTGGACACGGAGCCTACAAATTACAGACAATTGAGGGGAGACAAATTCACAATAGTTGGAATGCCATTCACCTTAAGCAATTTCACCGGTAATTTATGCGTGCACTTCTTCATATTTTGAGATTCAAAGTAATTGTCTACTTTATGTATTGTGTGATTCGACTTAATAACGAATTTCATTTGAAATATCATCCCAAGATATCATTAATTCATTAAAATTGTTCTACAAAGAAGTAAAATTAAAACTACAAAAAGATTCAAATTTCCGGAGTAGCTTCTTCCTGAATGCATTCAGCAGCAACTTCAGGTGCAGGAATTTCTTGAATTTGAGTAGTCGGCTCGATTTCCATTCGACTAAGTTCTTCAAACTTCTTATCCATTTCTTGAACTTCAGCGGCCCCCTCGCCATCAATAACTTCTTTTTCTGCCACTTTCGAGTCGACCTCTTCGCCTTTCTCTTCCACATCACCCTCGTCGAAAAAGAAACTCCTGCCAATAGTTGATCATACTGCTGAATCCATTTCTTTGGTTCCCAAGCTCCTGTCTTCCCATCAAGGAAATCCTTCATCAGATGGCTGCGTTCTTTCATCATAGATTCAAGAGCAATCCCTTCAAGATTCTCAAGTAATTCTTCATTCTCATTCTTCACATTCTCGAACGCATCCTTATAGCCTTCAATTGTAACCTCAGAAGTCTCCTTTTCCATCTGAAGTGTTGCCTTCACTTCCTTCAACTCCTTCTCCAATTCAGCATTTCTCTTTTCAAGCGACTTCATTTGTACCACTTCATTTTTCATAGCCGCAAATGATTTTTCCATCTCTCTCTGTTTCTTAAGAGTTGATTCGACATATCGCTGCATATGTAAGCTGCACTCCATTGCCTGGAAAAAGGATTTGATTAGAATCCACTCTACAAATTATTAAGAAATTTCTATCTACTTTCTTACTTGGTAATTTAAAGCCGCAGCCTTTTTCATCGACTCGACGGACCAATCTTGGATAACCCCTGTTCATCCTCTTCCAGCAAAAGTTTCTTAATAAAAGGGTCAAGGCTTGATGGGTCCGAAATTGCAGTCGACCCTGATGGAATCCTGACAACTATATTATCGAAGTCTTCGATTTCATCCGCCTTCCTTTTCCCCCATTTGACAACTATTTCAGTCGACTTCCCCTTATGCTTTGGAGTTCCAAACGACGATACCAATTGTGGTTCTGGAACCTCCACTTCTGGTTCCTTTATCTTGAGCTTCCTCGCCTTTTTTCGGCTCATCAACTCATCAATTGATGCTACTTTAATTTGCCTCGACGCCATGTCCTCTGCGCATAAAAGTTCTTTTGGAGTTAATGTCTTTATAAACAACACCTTTCCGTACTATCGACCGAATCGACCGAGTACAGTAGATGACTTCCAATAGTTTTTAGAAAGTGCCAAATGGGTAGATATACCTTCTGATTCGAAGATTTCTTTCCACTGTAAAGTAGCTCTTAATCTCTGCTCTACCAAGATTATCCTCCAATCTCTTTGTTCGACCGGTAGATTAAGAAGAGCTTTAGTGTTCGACAAAATAAGAGGTGTTTTGTCGAATAAACTGTTTCGAAAAGGACCTGCATAATAAACAATCCTTACATTAGTATCATACGACAATAACATTGAGAAATTAACAATTAATAGAAGAAGTTGATACTCACTAAATACACTCCAATATTCTGAAACTCGACCCATTCCAGTCGACCCAAAGATACACTCATTTTTCACAAAGAAATACTCTGACTGCCAATTACCCCTATCATTGGTTGGAAGCCCCATGACTATTTGTTCCCTCTTACGACGAAGGTACAAAGTATATCTCCCTTTTTCAGTTAGATGCTCTTTGAGGTAGTATGAATATAAAACATCCTTCACTTCAAACAATAACCCTTGCTCGAATGCTAAGCATTCAATCGACATTAAAATCCTCCAAGCATTCGGCATTAGTTGTGAAGGAGCAATCCCATAATGATCCAAAATTTCCCAAGCTAACCTCGGAATGGGGAATCTAAGCCCATTAGAAAACGGTACTACATAGAAACCAATCCATCCGGGAATTTTATAATCGATCCTTTCAGACGGCAAGGGCACCCTCAGTTCCATTGATCTAGGAAATCTATACTTAATCCTAATTTCCATCAGCAAACTAGCCGTCATTCGACTAGCTGGGTTCTTGGTTAGTAGGTTGGTAGGCTCACTTGTGCTCACCCCTCCACTAAACTTCTCGACAGCTGCCAATGATCTAATAGAATTACCTGCAACGGAACTTCATGCGACATAACAGTTACATGTTCTTCCTCGAAAAACCCTTGACGCGACCATTCCCTTAATGATTTTTCTTCTGTCGATTCACTCGATGATGATCCTACGAATGTATCGATCTGTTCTCCTAAACTTTCTAAAGAGTCTCCACTCGACATATTCTAATCAACGAGTCTACAAACAGATAATTTCTAAGATTTGGGTTCCTTAAAGATCAAATCCTACTCCTATCTCCAAACACAAATCCACCAAATAACGTATGATTCTAAAGATCAAACAACCTAAATTAGCTTAGAACAGATTGAAGCTACTTTACGAATATTCAAAGCAAATGAAGAACGCGAAGAGAGTGAAAGAAGTACCTTGAAGCATTGAAGTCTCTCCCAAATCGATTGATCTTGTGAAATGAAACAAATGAACCCATCAAGCCACTCTTATACTACTTCTTTTGGCGGTTTATTTCCCGCCATGAGACTCCTCGTTATTTGCGCTAGGTTTTACTCCGTTAAACGACACGTGGAAGATCTATAGAATTAAAAAATATAGAGCAAACCCCGGTGCAGATAGTACACTCGACAAATGATAAAATATTGAATTGATAGTACAGTCGACAAAGGGGCATTCCCCATGACTCATGTCGAGTCAAGTGAACTCCTGAACCCGTGTTTGGTTCAGTCGACAAAGGAACATTCCCCATGACTCATGTCGAGTCAAGTGAACTCCTGAACCCGTGATTAGTTCAGTCGACAAAGGGACATTCCCCATGACTCATGTCGAGTCAAGTGAACTCCTGAACCAGTGTTTGGTTCAGTCGACAAAGGGACATTCCCCATGACTCATGTCGAGTCAAGTCAACTCCTGAACCCGTGTTTGGTTTAGTCGACAAAGGGACATTCCCCACGACTCATGTCGAGTCAAGTGAACTCCTGAACCTTTGTTTGGTTCAGTCGACAAAGGGACATTCCACATGACTCATGTCGAGTCAAGTCAACTCCTGAACCTGTGTTTGGTTATGTCGACAAAGGGACATTCCCCATGACTCATGTCGAGTCAAGTGAACTTCTGAACCAGTGTTTGGTTCAGTCGACAAATGGACATTCCCCATGACTCATGTCGAGTCAAGTCAACTCCTGAACCCGTGTTTGGTTCAGTCGATAAAGGGACATTCCCCATGACTCATGTCGAGTCAAGTGAACTCCTGAACCCGTGATTGGTTCAGTCGACAAAGGGACATTCCCCATGACTCATGTCGAGTCAAGCGAACTCCTGAACCAGTGTTTGGTTCAGTCGACAAAGGGACATTCCCCATGACTCATGTCGAGTCAAGTGAACTCCTGAACCCGTGATTGGTTCAGTCGACAAAGGGACATTCCCCATGACTCATGTCGAGTCAAGTCAACTCCTGAACCCGTGTTTGGTTCAGTCGCCAAAGGGACATTCCCCATGACTCATGTCGAGTCAAGTGAACTCCTGAACCCGTGATTGGTTCAGTCGACAAAGGGACATTCCCCATGAATCATGTCGAGTCAAGCGAACTCCTGAACCAGTGTTTGGTTCAGTCGACAAAGGGACATTCCCCATGACTCATGTCGAGTCAAGTGAACTCCTGAACCCGTGATTGGTTCAGTCGACAAAGGGACATTCCCCATGACTCATGTCGAGTCAAGCGAACTCCTGAACCAGTGTTTGGTTCAGTCGACAAAGGGACATTCCCCATGACTCATGTCGAGTCAAGTGAACTCCTGAACCGTGATTGGTTCAGTCGACAAAGGGACATTCCCCATGACTCATGTCGAGTCGAGTCAACTCCTGAACCCGTGTTTGGTTCAGTCGACAAAGGGACATTCCCCATGACTCATGTCGAGTCAAGTGAACTCCTGAACCAGTGTTTGGTTCAGTCACCAAAGGGACATTCCCCATGACTCATGTCGAGTCAAGTGAACTTCTGAACCCGTGATTGGTTCAGTCGACAAAAGGACATTCCCCATGACTCATGTCGAGTCAAGCGAACTCCTGAACCAGTGTTTGGTTCAGTCGATAAAGGGACATTCCCCTGAACTCATGTCGAGTCAAGTCAACTCCTGAACCAGTGTTTGGTTCAGTCGACAAAGGGACATTCCCCATGACTCATGTCGAGTCAAGTGAACTCCTGAACCCGTGATTGGTTCAGTCGACAAAGGGACATTCCCCATGACTCATGTCGAGTCAAGTGAACTCCTGAACATGTGTTTGGTTCAGTCGACAAGGGACATTCCTCATGACTCATGTCGAGTCAAGTAAATGGACTCATGTCGAGTCAAGTAAACTTCTGAACCACCGTTTGGTTCGGTCGACAAAGGACATTCCCCTAGACTCATGTCGAGTCAAGTAAACTTCTGAACCACCGTTTGGTTCAGTCGACAAAGGACATTCCCCTAGACTCTTGTCGAGTCAAGTAAACTTCTGAACTACCGTTTGGTTCAGCTGACAAGGAACTTTCCCCTTGACTCTTGTCGAGTCAAGTAAACTTCTGAACCACCATTTGGTTCAGTCGACAAGGGACATTCCCCTGGACTCATGAACTCCTGAAATTCTATTTCAGTTCGGTCAAAATCACATACTCCGTGACCCAAGATAAATCAGGAAGCTAAGATGTATACGAACAGAAACCTGCGTTTTTGTATATATTTTTTGATACGACATTTGGCAGAAGGTAACACACTCTTACGCTCTTTTTTCATACGACACGGATAAATATACTCTCTAAAACAAAAATTCTTTGACTTAGAGATTAAGGGACAAACTGTATGGGCCAAATTTGGTCCAAGGGTAAAATTGTCTTTCACCTTAAGCCCATCAGCATGTTAGGCCCGAAAATAAGGACCAAAGCCCAAAGAATTATGTATTATTTGATTACTATTAAATCATAAACTAACTACTCCACCTAATTCTAACACTAATCCCAACCACTCCACTTAACCTAATTCTAGCACTAATCACAACCACTCCACTTAACCTAATTCTAGCACTAATCCTCATTTACTCCAAAACCATTACCAAATACACCAACATCAGATCATGTTTTATCTATAAATATGAAAAGAATACGAGAAGAATTCATTCAAGTCTCATTCTCTCACCCTAATACTTCATGCTCTCAATCCTTAATCCCCTCATATATTACACGGCCCTTACGGCAAAACAAAGGAAGTAGAGGTAATATTCAACCTTGCTTTCCCATTTTACAAATTTATTTCATGCCACTGACTTGGGCGTCGGAGTGTACCCGGTATCCACCATACCGGTGGTAGCCTACTCTTGCCCACTATACTTTGTTTTTTGCAGGATTGCTAGTGCCCTACTTACAAATTCTGATTGGGGACCCTCGGCGAATTCCGGAGTCCACAGTGTCCATGTACAAATTGTTTGAATAGGAAAAGGAAACGGTTAGATGAAGTTCATAATCATTTATACATGCCGGGAATATCACAACGTACCGTACATGGATTTATCACGGTGAGCAGTATAATTCTCAGTCACAGCTTATTAATTCCGGTGAAGGGAGCAGTAGTTACAATCAACCTGCAAACGATGAGATAATCGATACTTTGCATGACTTACAAGGTCCACAACTTGGTCATAGTGTTAGTGGTGACATGCCAGGAGAAAGATAATGTTGAAGTTTCAGATGAAGCAGTTTCTGGTGCATTGAGAAATGTTTTAGTAATTTGATGTGGCATGAACTTTGATTTATTGCGAAATTATATTTACCCTCTTCCACTTT
>SKCR01002169.1:0-31837 GCA_019454045.1 Zanthoxylum bungeanum | reverse complement strand
GTTTGACAGACTCCATATGAAATATGGACAGGAAAGAAATCGAGTTTCTCATTCCTGAAGATTTGAGGATGTTGGGCATATGTTAAACATTTGGATGGTACCAAACTTGAACCCAAATCGGATAAGTGCCTATTTGTAGGTTTCCTAGGGAAACAAAGGATATTACTTCTACAACCTAGAAGAGACAAAGTATTGTTGCTCTTCATGCAGTTTCCTTGAAAAGGAATTCATAGATTCAGTGATAAGTATGAGAAAGTATAACTCGATGAAAATCAGAGTGATACTATTCCTGGCACCGACCCGTCACGGAACACGAACAATTCATAGGGATGAGATTGTTCTACAATCTTCTAATACACAAGAACCGCGTAGGTCAGAGAGAGTCAGAAAACAACTTGAGAGGTATGGGTTTCTGATCTCACCTCATGTAGACATTAATCTTATTAAGGAAGATGAACCATCTACATATGAGGAAGCGATACAGGTATCGACTCCACTTTATGGCAAGAAGCCATGAAGTCCGAAATGGATTCCATGTATACCAACCAAGTTTGGACACTGGTTGATACACTAGAATGCGTTAAGCCTATTGGTTGTAAATGGGTCTTCAAAAGGAAGACGGACATGGAAGGCAACATACAAACGAACAAAGCTAGGCTTGTAGCGAAAGGGTATCGTCAACGACATGGTATCGATTACGATGAAACGTTTTCACCCGTTTCATGATTAAATCCATTGGGATAATGCTTGCTATTGCTACATATTTCGATTATGAAATATGGCAGATGGACGTCAAAATCACTTTCCTTAACGGAATCCTTTTGGAGGATGATGGTCACAAAGGATAGTACGTACTAGTACTCTTAAAAGCTGCAGCAATCTGGAAAGTATGACTAGGTCATGACTTTCCGATTACAGAGACTAGTTACGCGGGATCCGATATATGCTTCGTATGGGGCAGACAAAGAGCCAGCCCTGGGCCTAGCATGTGACATATGATACTGGATCGTATTACACATATACATTGTATTATTATGCCAGATACAAATAAAATTCCTCGGTGGATATTCCTGGAGAATTGGGTAGGCACGGTGCTTTACTAGAAGCCAACCATGTCTTGTAAATCGGTGAGAACGTGGTATGGGGTACTCACGTATTCGGATAGTACGATGATCGTATTTACTGCCAACATATCAAGGAATCTCTTGGGTTGCTTCCCAAAGATTCACCAATGACATTTGACTCGAACAGAATTAATCTGGGATTAATTATGAGAAAGATAATTAATCTGTAATTAATTGTAGTAAGAATTTATTTGGGATTAAATTCGTCTAGAAGAGATAACGCGATTAATTTGGAATTAATCGATAAAATAAATTTATTAGTTAAATTGGATTTTTCTATTTAATTTATTTATTTGGGCTAAAATAATATCTCAGATATATTAATTGAAATTGTATTTCAATACGGAATTAAAATTAGATTTTAATTCGAGCGAACGAATTAATTTAGAATTAATTCGTAAGCGACTATCGTAATAATTTTGCTAGGCATTATTATTTTATTAAATTGGATTTAATTATGTCGCGACGGGAAATTCGTTTAATTCGGAATTAAATGAACTCGCGCCCGAGCTAAGTTGTGTGTTGTGTAAGCCAATTTAAATTTGGAATTTAAAGTGGTGGGACCCACTTGACTTACATCAACTTGTCAAAGTGTGATGGAAGTGGTTGGGCTTATTAATTAGATTATTTAAACAACACACCAACTAAGTCAATGTAACTATTCATCCATCTCTTTTCTTTCTCTTTTGGCCGATTCTCTCAAACCTTGGAGGTCAAATTTTAGTTTCGAAAATTTCTTTAAAGCTAGCACTTTTGGGGTCAAATAAGGTGATAGGGAAACTCACCCAAGAGTTGGAACAACTCAACAAAGCTTGGAGCTTCTACAACCAAAGGAATTTTTGAAATTTCTCTACCTACCAATGTAAGTATTCCGCAGCTTAACTTGGATAATTCACACACAGATCATTGTTTAGAGATCTTGTGGCATGTGTAGGACACTAATAGTCTTTCCCGCTCAAATAATAAACAAGTATAGATGAACGAGTTCTTATTTAATATAGAGAAAGTCTTATTCAAATTCAGCGGATCTATTGCCCATCTTACAACACTTTGAGAAGAGAGGCTTTATTAGAAACATTTCCTCTGTAACTCTGAATAATTATTAACAATTTCCTTCTGAATCAAACTTTTCGGAGAACTAGAAGACTGGCAGGTCGGACAACGATAATAATTTCTCTAGGAGGAACTTGTTCAGCATTAACAATAATGGGTACGAAAAACCTATCAATCTCCAACTCCTGATATTGCATTTCATTCAATAACTCATTCCTAGATGGGGAATTTTGACGATGCTTCTTCACTTGCTTATTCGTGAAAGAATAGAAAAAGTCATCCCATTGATTAAACTTGGGCCTCCAATTTTGAAGCTAATTACTTCTCCTTCAATTCCCACTTGTGGACCATCCCCAGATGTTTCACCCTTCATATAATAATGAGCTCGGAAAGTGGCTAAATTGCATAATATGTCGGTGGCACTATGAAAACTGATCGAATACACCTTACATATTGGCTCAACTACTACTCACTAACGATTATCGCTATCGGTGCTACCTAGCCTTCATAGCCTCATTATCGACACACCGGTTCAAGTAGCCATTCCTTACTAAGTCTACTACCTACTCCTAGAGGTCTCTACATCTTTCTATGGCATGTCCCTTAATATTATGGTGCATGCAACAAGCCAAGTCGTCTCTATTCTCAATCGAAAACCTCATCGAGTCGAGCTCAGTCAGTAGGCTTTTATCCTGGATTTCCCTAGCTATCTAGGACAGTGGTCTATTCAAGGCGGTGTATGTCGTCTCTCCGACAACATGGGTGACCTGGATAGGTGGAATTCTCTCACGTATTAGATTATTTTGAGATATTGGCTTAAACTTCTTCTGCTTTTGGACCGGTCTCATTAGGTCGATGCCCACATCACACCGATTTTTCAACCTAGGTGCTTTCAACATCTGAATAGCCCCTCCCCGGGGGATCTTATCCTCTTCCTCCATCAACACAAAGTTCCTCCCATGCTCTAAGGCCATGACATAGTCCGATATCTCTTGGATCCTCAGGAAGGACAATAACTTCACGACCCTGAGGGTTCCTTTAAAACTTTCCAGTTCCTCCGGGGACGCGTACGCCCCAATATCTAGTATCAGGTCATGGTATTTATCGACAAACCTTTTCAAAGGCTCATCGTCTCTCTATTTCATCAACCTCATCGACCCCATCGTCTTCTTTGGTATGCATACCCTTTTAAAATACCTTAGAAATGACTTCCTCTGTTGGGGGAAGCTATTGACACTTTTCATGGTCAATTTCCTAAACCACAAGCTGGCTGATCCTCCCAGAGTCAATGGGAATACCTTACAGATGACGTCCCCTGCTATTACCTGGATTTCCATCACCAAGACAAACTTCTCGATGTGGGACTTGAGGTCTTTATTTCCCTTGTAGACATCTATCGTGGGCATGGTAAATCTCCTTGAAAATTTCATTGCCAACACTTCCTTCATGAAAGGGGATGCTGTCTCCACATCTTGGTCGCTTTGTATCCAAATTTTCACATTTTCCTCCCACTTTTTCATCTCCTTCTGGAACCGACTCCTCTTTTGGTTCTCACAGTTGTTATGCTCGTGCCTAAGGGTCTCCTCACATCTTCCACTACGAGCGTTGTATCTTCCATAACTTGGAACCTCGCACCTTTCCTCCAGGTACCGTCTTTGATCAATCTCCCTGAAACACGGGTTGTTGGTGGATGATTCTGGGGTTTACCTGCCTTCTTTTTCTTCCTGTGGTTCCCTTATTGGTATGGCGTTGGCAAAGACCACATATCTCATTCTCTGCGTGTTCGTCTTCCCATTTCCATGATCTCCGTTTACTCCGGTGACTCTCCATCCTCTTGTTATCTCATCTCTAATTCTGTTGGGACCTTCTCCTCATCTCTCACCTATATTCTCCTTTAACTTCTCAATCTTCTCCAACATAGCCTTAATGAATGCTTGGGTTGTTTCCCTCTCCCTTCGAACATCTTCTCTCTTGTTTCGTAGGGTTCATTCATCTTCTCTATCCACTCTATTATTGAAGCCTCTGAAATTCTGTGGTTTCCGTCTCTTGCCATCATCTTAGTGTGTTTGCCGCTTTTCATTCTGGTTCCCCACCGACGGCGCCAACTATTGACGGTTGTTTTTCATTCTAGGGGTAATTCGGGAAAAAGTCCTCTAACAAACCTCCCACAAGTAGTGAATTTATTTAGTTAGTTGGGAACAAAAGCAAATTTGGCAAGCCAATCAAAAAGCACAGAAAAGATAAAGGATTTAACGTGGTTCGATGGAATGGATCTAACCTACGTCCACGAAAACAGAGGAAATGAACTCTTATTGCCACCTCCAGTGAGACCGACCTCATTTTCTCTCTCTTAACTGAGTTTTTTTCTCTTTTTTACAAGTTGTGTAAATGCTAAAAATTGCTAGAAAATGATAAGCCCAACAAGAGAGTTAAATAACCCCTAAATCTGAATCTTCAACCCCTTTATATAGTGCGTCTAGATCCATTATTACACCAATTCGTGATGTCATACACGTTACCCTATTATCATTGCCTATGATCATTTCAGCAATCACTCTATAAATATTAGTTCTGCTCGTTTGACACCCCCACTCTCTGCCATTTGAACCTCATTTATCCACCGTTTATTGGTAGCTACACACGTTCTTCCGATATGCCAAATCGTATTTCCAACCACTCACACGGTTTCGTGTGTCAGTGGATAAGCCTAAGGCCCTCTTCCAACCTATCAGCCATTGGCCTACTCCCATCCCATCAGCCTTTGGGAGGATCTAACTTCCATTTAGGGCTTACGTCATTCGTACATGAGCATAGTGCTACAACCCCTACCTATATCCCCGAGTCGGTTTACCAAAACAGAAGACGCTCTTCCTTGCTTCTTTTACCAGGTCGGGTCGGCAGGGATGCCTTCATTTCCCTTACCTTGTCTCCAAAAAGGTCAAGCCAACATTAAGCTCATCGGTCGCATCTATTATAAGCATCTAGTTTGTATCTTCTAGTCATCACATTCCTATGTTTCTTCTTTTCTAATAAAGCTTCCTCGGGTGTATCTGACCGTGCCTCAATTGGCTTAATCCAAATCTTATTCCCATTGTTACAAGTATAAAACATATCTCTTGACAGCCTCGGGTCAGTCTTCATATGCCTAAATATTACAAAATCTTATCATTCTCATCGGGTTAGTCTTCATCTGTGCCTCGGGCTCCAATCCTCTGTCTGAGTTTAAATCTTCATGAACATCTTGGACCTTCATCTGTTAAGTGCCAAAAACCCATTCTACCTCTATTCAGGCTTCGGAGTTTCTCAGGGCAGAAAATCACCATCAACATTTTCCACTTATTCTCGGTATCAATGAGTTGGTGAGATGATGCCGGGAACTTCAATAATATTATGGTGGTTCCTCTGTCTTCGGGTCTTGCTTCGTTATCGTCCATAATGCCATGTCCTCGGGTCATAAAGGTACTTGTAACGCCAAAATATTCATTTTGTGTTGATTCTTATCGCCACCATCGGTTGGAGTTTCTTAGGTTCCTCAAGTCGCCCCTTGGAAGTTGTGTTACCATCATGGCCTTTTTTAAATGCTCGTCACATCATTCTATGGATTCCACCACTTCGTCTGCCAGAGATACCATGTGTCATGTTCCCGAGGCTTGCGCGCCAAAATCGAAGACAGTTGTATCCTAACCAAAGAATGGCTCAAATCTCGTCCTTCCATTCAAATTCAACGGGTAAGACCCTCATCACACGTGTCACTGATCCTGCCCTCTAGCCTCAATCGAACGATCAAAATCAACCTGAGATGCCTATTTAAAGGCTACTGTACTTCATTTTCTTCTTTCAACATTTTGTCTTCTCTAAAGAAACTTAAACAATCTCTTTGTTCTCTATGATTCTGAGCCTTCAAATTCCTTTCAAGCTTATCAGCATCTTCATCCATTTGAACGAGTAAGTTTTCTACTGACTCTTTGTCTCTTCGTGTATGTTTCCCTTCCTCAATAATTGTGGTAGTTTGTATGTGCTATATGCTTGTGTTTATGTTTTTTATTTTATGTGAAAATGGTAATACGAGGGGTGGGATTACTATTGCGGGTGTGTTTCTGTTATTTGTGTATATATGCGTGCATGTTTTTCTGGGATTTTGTATGTGTTTGGTTTCTATTGTGTTGTGAATACTTACTTGTTCTGCCATTGTTTATGGCACTTAGAGCTTTCTAGGGTTAGTCACTTAGTAGGGATGATGATGATAACCCTAGTTTTCATGTTATTCACTAACTGAGATTGTGAACTAACCTTCCACCTCGGGTCATGTCTTGATAGGAATGTCAAACTTCGAGTCTTCCTCCCACACTCCCCTTGAGATCCTGCCTATTGTCCAGCTCACACACACAATCGTACATAGTTCGGGATCTAAGAGTCTCACCAAATATGACACCACTCCATCCACTTCTGAAGAGGGTAACTGGTCTTATAACAAGTGGGTACCATGGCTGGAGATTAAGTCACACCCGGCTCGACATCATGAACCTCGACATGGAATTAGCTATAGCAATCACCGAGACCGAGCTGGAGCAGTTGAGGGAAAGGTTTGACATTCTAGAGGACATCAGCCTACCCGTCCTGAGGGAATAGAGCCAGACAAGTCGACTTGATAATGATGTCGTGGCACTATACGCGGCTTTCTTTGATATGGGACTATGGCTGCCTATATAAGGTTACTTTGGAAAGATGATGTCTTCTATACATATAGCTCCGTGCCAATTGAACCTGAACAGTTGGAGAATTTTGGCTAGGTTGTACTTCATCTGCAACCGAGCTGCGATTGGTGATCCTACCTTCTCCGAACTAAAAAGGTTATACCGAATGAATGCCAACCTAAAAGAATACAAGAGTTGGTATTATCTCTCTGTTCATACTGGGGTTCCCCATCTTATCACCAATCTTCCGGCCACCAATAACAATTTCAAGGACAAGTGGTTCTTCGCAGCGGGTCCCTGGGACAACAATAATCGGTCAATGGTGATCTCGTCATAGTCCCCAATACCTTCTTTGACGGAGGTAACGACCCGACCTTCGATTCCCTTCTGATTAACTTGAACAAATCACTAACTTCCAAACCTTCTGCAATGTGTTGGGGAGATCTCCCTAAGGTTCACCATGAGACTCGGGCTTGGGTAAAGAAGGCGGCTGAGTTTGGAAGCCACTACAGAGACCTCATTAATACTTATGTTTTGGCCGGGTCGGGCCTCATCTTGAGAACTCCACCATCCCAGTCGAGGTAGGCTGGTAGGTTATGACTGGCCCACTATCTTTGTGTTTGTTTCCTTAGTCTTTTTCTCCTTGTTTTTGCCATTTTCATACTCTAACTGTTCTCTTTTATTTGCAGGAATGGCTGGCTTCAAAAATCTCTCCAACATGCTCAGGAAATGTTACGGGCCTCTCGGGGTGGGTCTAGCAGTGTTTGACCCTGAATGACCACACTTATGCCACCAGAAACCAGATAGAAGTTTGCCTATTCTACTATCGCACCACCAGGGCCTTTACGTGCCTCACAATCCGCCATAATCTTGCCCCCTTCAATCCAACCCTGCACATGTTTCACCGGCCATTCAGATTATGAGTACCTATCATCCAGTCTAAGCCCAATCCCCCCCAACCAACCAAAATAAGCCATCATCATATCGAGGTTGATGAGCCAGAGAAGCCTGTAGAAAGGCTCCAATGAGGAAAACAGCAACCCAAAATGGGCAAAGCCTCATCAGTACCTCCCCAAGAGGTCCCGCCGCTGGGCATCAATAACTTTACCGAGGAAGTGAGGGATAAGGTGGCCTACCTCCTCCTAACCTTCAATCATGTGGCAGATTCTATAGGTTTGAAGAAGGCCACAGAGTATGAAGGTCTCTCGATTGAGGACCTCATTACACGATCATGCCGGTCCCTCTCCAGGGTAATTAGGCTTCTCCATTATAACTTGTTTTTTACTCTTTTTGCCACAATGACCCCATTTTCTAAGCTGCAGATGTCCTATCTCATGAGCATAAATAAACATTTGTTGATGAGCACCCTTTAAAATATGGGTCAGGCCCAAAGACTATAGAGTCGTCTGACCAAGAGGGAGTAGGAATTCTCAAAGCAGCTGGCGGAAGCCAAAGCTTAGAATCAGACCCTTAAACAATCCGAGGAAGGCAGCAAGGCTGAGATTGCCTCCCTCCATCGAGCCTCTAAAATTATGAAGAAAAAGAGGGACGAAGCCAGGGCTGAGGCTGCCTAAAATAAGGATGAGCTCAAATGTCATCAATAGCGAGCCACCTCGGCCGAGAGTAAACTTTAGGAGAAAAATGGTCAACTTGAGAAGGCTTTGGAAGATCTAAACAGGATGGAAGACGAGCAGCTTGAACATGTAGAGGCTGCCAAAGGAGAAGCCAAGCTATAAGGGCTAGAAGAATACCTGTAAATATTTGATCAGCTTCAACTTGTCCTGAATTTAGATGTGATACACCGGCTCATGAAGTTGTGCAAGAGGGAGATAACAAAGAAGAGGCCTTTATCCAAATTTCAATAGACCCCGAGGCCATCCAAGATATTGAGCCGATGTCCACAATGCCTTATACTTAGGAAGATCTTAGCCTTCAACATCCACTGTACCGAATGAAGAGGTCCCCGAGCCCTCCTCGTCCACTGCCCCAACTGAATAGGTCCCCGACCCCTCCTCTACTACTGCTCTTTCTGAAAAAGCTTCTGCTCATACCCATGCTACTGATTCACCTACTCATGCCGCTGCCACATATGCACCCGCTTTTTGATAGTCCATTTTTTATTTGTTTTACTATTGTTGTTGTTTTTATAGGTGACTCTAAGGGGGCCCTCTGTAAAAAAAAACACTTAAACTTAAATGAATGACTTTTGTACTTCCACATATTCTTATTCTTTCTTATTTGAATTGCACATTAAACAAAGACCTGAGACGAGGCAGCTTCCCTCAATACTTAACCATTTTCATCAATGTTAATCCATTCATTCCTCTAATGGATCACGGCACTAACAAACTCTGATTCCCAAACCCCACGTTATTCCACTATTTGAATATTTTCATTTAAACAGGCTTAATACTTCTTCAAATATATTAGAACTTGTCTAATCCTCTTTCATACTTATTCCATCAATATAGAAAAGAGCTTTGGTAGACATAACCGGCCCCAAGCCGATGCATCAACTTTAACACTTGGCCATGGGGGAGAAACTCTAACCCTATGCCAACGAATCATAACAAGGCTTCGGTGGGATGTAACCCGACCCTGAACGATGTAATTACTTGGTCACAAAGGAATATTCCCTCATTGTGCCATCAATATTTATCCATAGGGGAGAAACTCCTACCTCATGCCAACGAATCATAACAAGGCTTCGGTGGGACGTAACCCGACCCCAAACCGATGTAATTACTCGGCCATAAGGTAGTGTTCCATTCTTATGTCATCAATATTTGTCCATGGGGGAGAAACTCCAGCCCCGTTCTAATGAATCATAACAAGGCTTCGGTGGGACGTAACCCGACCCCGAACCGATGTAATTACTCGGCCATAAGGTAGTGTTCCATTCTTATGTCATCAATATTTGTCCATGGGGGAGAAACTCCAACCCCGTTCTAATGAATCATAACAAGGCTTTGATGGACATAACCCGACCCAGAGTCGATGCAATTACTCGGCCACAAGTGAATGTTCCCTCCTTATGCCATCAATATTTAGCCACGGGGGAGAAACTCCAACCCCATGCCAACAAATACAATAAGGCCTCGGTAGGACATAACCCAATCCTGAGCAATTACAGCATCTTTAATACTTTTCCATGGGGAGAAACTCAAACCCCATGCCAATGAACCATAACAAAGCTTCGGTGGGACGTTACCCAACCCTAAGCCATCATATTAACTTGGCCACAAGGGTATGTCCCCTCTTTGTGCCATCAAAACTTGGCCATATGGGAGAAACGCCAATCCCATGCTACTGAATTATAAAAAAGCTTGGTAGCACGTAACCCGACCCCGAGCCAATATAATCACTTGGTGAATGCAGCCTCGAGCAATCATAACAAACTAGCCACAAAGTAATGTACCCTATTTGTGCCAACAAATATGGCCTCGACGGAACAAATGTAGCCTCGAGCCATCATAACAAACTGGCCATAAGGGAATGAACCTTCCTTGTGCCATCAAATATTGCCTCGGCGGAACAAATCCAGCGTACATGTCATGCATCCCTTCGTGTGTTCCGAATTCCCTAAAGGTACAAGTCATTGAGTGTTGACCCTCAAACCTGAGGATTTGATAATGACATCGAGGATTGGTGTGTCGTGGGTTTCGCGCCTTTCCCACATGTCCTGCACCCCTTGATGCATTCTGATCATGAGTATCTCATAAAAAATATTAAACATGTCTTTCCCGCTCAAATAATAAATAAGTATATATGAATGAGTTCTTATTTAAGAAATGGAAAATCTTATTCATATTCAGGGGATCTATTGCCCATCTTATAACTCTTTGAGGGTCATTCTAAGAGAAGCTCTATTGAAAAAATTCCTCTGCATCTTTGAATAATTCTTAATAATGTCCTTCGGAACCATGCTTTTCGAGAAGACTGGCAGGTCAGACAATAGCTAAAATTTCTCTAGGAGGAACTCGTTTAACATTAACACTAATATGTAAGAAAAACCCATCAATCTCCAACTTCTGACATTACATTTCATTCAACAACTCAATCCTAGATGGGGACTTCTGACGATGCTTTTTCACTTACTTATTCGTGAAAGAATAGAAGAAGTCATCCTAATGATTAAACTTGGTCCTCCAATTTTACAGCTGATTACTTCTCCTCCTATTCCCACTTGTGGATCCATCCCCAGATGTTTCACTCTTCATATAATAATGAGCCGAAAAGTAGCTAAATAAGAATAATAAGCAAGAGACATTATGGAAATTGATCGAGTACACCTTGCATATTCGCTCTCCTGCTATTCCCTGACGACTGTCACTATCGGTGCCACATGGCCTTCATAGCCTTGTGGTCTACATACCCGTCCAGGTAGCCATTCCTTACCAAGTCTTCCACCTACTGTTGTAGGTCTCTACATCTTTCTGTGGCATGTCCCTTAATATTATGGTGCACGCAATAAGCCATGTCGTCTGTCTTCTCAATCAGAAACCTTCTCAGGTCGGGCTTAGTCAGTAGGCCTTTATCCTAGATTTCTTGAGCTATGTGGGACAATGGTCTGTTCAAGGTAGTGTATGATGTCCCTCCGGTGACATTGGTGATCTTTTCCTATTCCTTTATCAACACAAACTTCCTCACCTGCTCCAAGGCCACAGCATAGATTGGTATCTCATGGATCTTCAGGTGGGACCCTAACTTCCTGACCCTAAGGGCTTTAAAACTTTACAGCGCCTCCAGGGACTCACACGCCCCGACCTCTATACCAGGCTTTGGAATCTATTGATAATGCTTTTCAAAGGCTCGTCGTCTCTCTGCTTCATCAACCTCAACGACCCCATCATCTTCTTTGGTACGCATTGTTGGACAATTATAACCCATAGCGTCACTATTTGTACAGATCATGGTGTTTTTGTACAAATTAACTATGTGACAAAGGAGATTGCTCTCTTATCATTTGTGATTAGATCACCTAGATGTATAAATGATATGAGGTCCCTATGATTTGTTCATGGACGGAGAATGATATGAGACAGTATCAGTCCACGATGGATAAATCATTAAATATCCCTAGTCAGAGTATTATCGAGATTGGACATCGATAAATACGTAAAAGACTAGTATTACACTTGTGCGCGTTGTGAGGGCACAACGGCATAGTTCTCATATATTTGGGTATATGATACTCATGCAAGTGTAATAGGAGGTTTTGTTTTACCGATGGTACGGGAAACAGCTTCGCTCTGGATAGACCCCCTCGGAATTCCATTGGTAGTATGACTATGTGTCGATGGAAGTCCGAAATTAGGGTAGGTGTATTTAGTCTTAACCTGAGACTTGCACCGCTAATACTTGCGACAATCAATATACTTTGGTTGCGGTCATCCAGGGCTTTAACAGGTTCTATGTACGCCTATGTTGGGTATATTGAGAATCGTAGTGTGTTGGGTGTGATGTCAAGATGGAAGTATCACTCCAGTCATAGTGGAGATGATGGTCACGTAGGATACGGGACTGGTTCTCTTAAATGCTGCAACTATCGGGATAAAATAACAAGGTCAGGTTTATCTGATTATAGAGACTAGTTACCAGACATCTGACATGTACTTCGTACGGGGCAGACACAATTCCAGCCCCAGGCCTAGCACGTGATCATCCGATACTGGATTGACATACACAATACTACGTATACTACGCCTGATATAGATCTTTATTCCTGTAAGGATATTTCCGGAGAATTGGGTAGGCATGGCGATTTGCTATAGGCCAACCTTGTCTTGTAAATCGGTATAAACGTAGTACTTGGTACTTGGTACTTACGTTTTCGGATAGTCCGACGACCGAATTTACTGCCAACATATACGGGGATCTCATGGGTCGCTTCCCAAAGAATCACCGATGACGTATGACTCACACTCTAAATTAATCTGGGATTAATAAGAAGAGAGAGAAAGTTAATCTGTGATTAATTACGGTGATATTTTATCTAGGATAAAATATCAATTAAAAGAGAGACAATGATTAATTTGGAATTAATCGATTAATTAATATATTCGATATATTAAACGAAATTGGATTTCGACGCGGAATTAAAATTAGATTTTAATTCGGGCGAATGAATTAATTTAGAATTAATTCGTTAGCGACGTGAATAGTAATTATGCTAGGCATGATTATTTAATTAAATTAGATTTAATTACGTCGCAACGGAAAATTCGTTAATTTGGAATTAGCGAACCCGAGCCCGGGATTATTTGCGAGTGCATTCGCATTTCGAATTCGAGTGCGGCACGTAAGTCAAATCAAGCGTCAAATCGCTAGTCGCATCTAGCTTCACATCATTCATCAATCAAGTGATGGATGTCTTTCACTTTGAGTGATTGACGCCAGTCACTATTCATGATTGATGTGAGTTGATGTTGGTGGTTGGAGCCATTATGGCTTGACTTTTTGAAAGCCAAATTCATGGCAAATGAATTTGAAATTCACATTTGAGTATTTGATACACAAATTTGAAACAAAAAACACACAACTCTCTCTTTCTCTCATCTCTCTCTCTCACCCAACATGGGCTATTTTTGCTTCTAGTTTTGGCAGCCACTACCGAGAATCAAGAAGAAAATGGAAGCTTAGAGTCGTGATTTTATGGCAAAATCGGGAGTGCTAGCACACTACGAAGTCATGCGAAGGTGATAGGGAAGTCCACCCATGAGCCGGGAATCGTTTAACGAAGCTTGGAGCTCAAAACTTGGAGGCAAATGACCGAAACTAGTGAGCTGCTACAAGGGCAGAAAATCAATTTTTTTCATTGCCGCGTCGCTCAACCGATCGATGTGAGTATTCCGTAACTTCGTTGATTTGTATTCGCACTTATTTCATGCTTGTTTATGATCTTGGGAACTTAGCTAAAACCAACACGCATGACTTTTTCAAAGAGCGTACAAAGGACATCCTTAGTTGGGAGAAGCTGCTGACACATGCCGGGTCAAGTTCCTGAACCACAAGTTGGCTGATCCTCCCAGAGTCAATCAGAATACCTTGCAGATGGCTTCCATCAACAATACAAACTTCTCATTATGGGACATGGTGTTAGACATTATGACCCATAGCGTCACTGTTTTGTAAATGATATTGTATTATTGTACAAAATTAACTATGTGATAATGAAATTGCCTTTTTCCGTTTTGTAAAATTATTTACTTTGATATATTAATGGCAAAAGTCCATATGATTAGTTCCATATTGAGATGATATGAGACAGTATCAATATAAAAGGTTTAATCATTAAATATCCCTAGTCGGAGTATTATCGAGATCGGACATCGATAATGCGGAATAGACTAGTATTGCACTTGTGTGAGTTGTGATGGCACAACGGCATAGTTCTCATATATTTAAGTATTGGATACTTATGCAAGTGCGATAGGAGGTTGTGTTTTGCCGATGGTACGGAAAACAGCTTCGCTCTGGACAGACCCCGCGGAATCCCATTGGTAGTATGTCTGCGTGTCTATGGGAGGCCGCATCAGGGTAGGTGTATATGGTCTTAACCTGAGACTTGCATCGCTAGTACTTGCGACAATCAGTAAACTTTGGTTTTGGTGGTTCGGGGCTTTAACCGGTTCTGTGTACGCCTCTTCTGGGTTTATCGAGAATCGTAGTGTACTGGATGTGATGTCAAGATGGAAGTATCACTTCAGACATATGGAGATGATGATCACGTAGGATACAGAACTAGTTCTCTATAAAAGGTTGCAACCGTCGGGACAATATGACCAGGTCAGGATTGTCCGATTTAAAGAGACTAGTTGTTTGATATCCGATATATGTTTCGTACGGGGCAGACACATTTCCAGCCCCAGGCCTAACATGTGATCGTCCGATACTGGATCGATGTACGCGATACTACGGTATACTACGCTTGATAAAGATCTAATATTCCAATAAGAATATTTCTGGAGAATTGGGTAGGCATGACGCTTTGCTAGAAGCCAACCTTGTCTTGTAAATCGGTAAAAACGTAGTACGAGGTAGGTACGTGTTTGGATTATCCAACGACCGTATTTACTGCCAACATATCCGGAGATCTCTTGGGTCGCTTCCTGAAGATTCACCTATGATGTTTGATTCGAACTTTATTAATCTTGGATTAATTACGAAGAAACTTTATCTTGGATAAAATGCCTTATTAGGAGAGAGATAACGATTAATTTGGAATTAATCGATAAAATAATATATTCGATATATTATTAAACGAAATTAGATTTCGACGCGAAATTAAAATCGGATTTTAATTCGGGCAAACGAATTAATTTAAAATTAATTCGTTAGCGATCTGAATAGTAATTTCGCTAGGCGAAATTATTTAATTCTCGTCGCGACGGAAATGCGTTAATTCGGAATTAGCGAAACCGAGCCCGAAAGTGTTTGCGAACACATTCGTATTTTGAAACGAGTAGGATCCGCAAATCACATCGCGAAGTCTCATTACTTGACACGAATAGATGATGGATGTATCTAGTCACCTTTATGGGATGATACATTGTCTCTATTCTCAATGTAATAAGATGATACCATTTAATGAATTTTTTGGAGGGAAAACCTTTCACGGTTTTTGAAGGGTTTTTTAATTAAAAATTCATTTTGGTAAATCATATCTCATCATTGCTTTTCTCTTTCTTTCTCACGGTTTTTGAAAACAAATAAAAAGTGAAATAGAAAATTGAAAAGACACACTTCCTCTCCTTCTTCTTGCTCACGCCGTGAGCTTCATCCATGGCAGAAAAATTGTTTTTCATTTCTCCATTTTGCTAGCACAATAAGGGATCAAAGGAGGAGATAGGGAAACATCCTTGGAGCTTGGAGTACTAGAAGATTTGAAGCTTCTCACACTGTTGTTCTTGGCCGAAAACAGCTCCAAGACTTGAAGCTTCTCTCATTCTTGTTCTTGGCCGAAAAACATCCACCTTGAAGACTCAAGGATTTTCTTCATCATATTCGTCACAAAGCTTTGTAAGTATGATTCCGCCATGCTTCAAGCTTTGCATGTATGATATTTGTATTTCTATGGCTTATTCTTTCTTTGGGACTAATTATAGAAACCAACAATGGTATCATGGAGCCATGTTTAAGCATGAAATACATTAGGGTTAATTTGGGGAAAATTGATTGAAGCATGTTCTTGTGAAATTTGTTGCTAAAGTATGCTTATATGTATGTTATATGATATATTACATGATCAATTTTAAGAAAAATGCATTGGATGATTTTTCCCCAAAATGATTGCTTTGGCCGAATGTGAGGTACTTCCACTGGGTTGTATTTTTTGCATGCACAAGTTCATTAGATGACTTAAGTATGCTTATATGTATGTTATATGATGTAATACATGATCAATTTTGAGAAAAATGCATTGGATGATTTTTTCCCAAAAGTTGTTGCTTGACCGAATGTGGAGGTGCTTCCACTGGTTTGGAATTTTTCATGCACAAGTTTATTAGATGACTTAAGCATGATTATATGTATGATATATGATGTAATACATTATCAATTTTGAGAAAAATGCATCGGATGATTTTTTCCCCAAAATTGTTGCTTGACCGAAAATGGAGGTCCTTGCACTGAATGTAATTTTCTGTTTGCAAGTTCATTAGATGACTTAAAACGTATACGGGATTTAGATTAGTGATTCAATTGGATTGAAAAACAAATCGAACCGCAAAAATCCCTCTTGGCCGAATGCAACATGACATGTTAAAGGACTTGATTTTTGTTCAAATAAATGTTGGACATGTGTTTTGAACAAGTGATGATTAATAAATTAAATTGGTGTTTTTGAAATATTTTGGTTTAATGAATTAATCATGGATTTACACTTTAATTAATTGAATTTTAAAATTTGGAATATTAAAATTTAATTAAATGGGCTTAAATGTTTAATTGGGCCTTATGGGCTTGAAATTGATTTTATGGCATTTAAGGGTGATTCCTTATTTGAGCTTGGTAATTGGGTTTGACCCACATTGACCAAAGCCCAAGCCTTGATAAATCAATTGAAAGCCCATCGGACTTTAATTAAACAAACATTGGATGTTGGTTGGGCTTGGAGACCCAATTAGAATTAGATTTAGAATCTAATTCTTTAAAAGCACATTAAAAGTGTAAACATTTAATTTGGAATTAAATAAATTGAATTAGTATTGAATACGACTTAAATTGGATTTAACGGGTAGTTCGATATAATTCGTGAATTCGTACCTTATGTACTTATTCTCAAACGAGTTGGACTCGCGCAAAATCAAACCGTTGTTTGAAAATTGGATGATCACTTAAACAAAGACTTATTAATTGGATTTGATTGGTTGTATAGCATGTCTTGATTGAATATATATGTATGTGATGAATGAATAGTGTATATCAGATGGATATTAGAAGTGTTAGACATTGTGTCCCATTGCGTCACTGTTTGTAAATGATATTGTATTATTGTACAAAATAACTATGTAATAATGAAATTGCCTTTTGCCATTTTGTAAATATTATTTACTTTGATATATAATGGCGAAAGTCCATATGATTAGTTCTGGATTGAGATGATATGAGACAGTATCAATCCATAAAGGTTAATCATTAAATATCCCTAGCCGTAGTATTATCGAGACTGGACATCGATAATGCGGAATAGACTAGTATTGCGCTTGTGCACGTTGTGAGGGCACAACGGCATAGTTCTCATATATTTAAGTATTGGATACTTATGCAAGTGCGATAGGAGGTTGTTTTTACCGATGGTACGGAAAACAGCTTCGCTCTGGATAGAACCCGCGGAATCCCATTGGTAGTATGTCTAGGTGTCTATGGGAGCCGCATCAGGGTAGGTGTATATGGTCTTAACCTGAGACTTACATCGCTAGTACTTGCGACAATCGGTAAACTTTGGTTTTGGTGGTTGGGGACCTTAACCGGTTCTGTGTACACCTCTTCTGGGTTTATCGAGAATCGTAGTGTACTGGATGTGATGTCAAGATGGAAGTATCGCTTCAGACATATGGAGGTGATGATCACGCAGGACACAGAACTAGTACTCTATAAAAGGTTGCAACCGTCGGGACAATATGACTAGGTCAGGATTGTCCGATTTAAAGAGACTAGTTTCTTGATGTCCGATATATGTTTCGTACGGGGCAGACACATCTCCAGCCCCAGGCCTAGCATGTGATCATCCGATACTGGATCGATGTACGCAATACTACGGTATACTACGCTTGAATAGATCTTATATTCCTATAAGAATATTTCTGGAGAATTGGGTAGGCATGGCGATTTGCTAGAAGCCAACCTTGTCTGTGAATCGGTAAAAACGTAGTACGAGGTACGTGCGTGTTCGGATTATTCGACGACCGTTATTTACTGCCAACATATCCGGAGATCTCTTGGGTCGCTTCCTGAAGATTCACCTATGATATTTGATTCGAACTTAATTATCTTGGATTAATTATATCTGTATCCTTGTTAACCCAGCAGGGTTACACTTTTGTATTTAGAAACACTGGGTGTTATTTATATAAAAATGATGCAGAAATTTGCACAGCTGTTGCAAATAACGGTCTTTATATTTTGAATATAAATGAATCTCCTAAAATGACAAACAAAAGGCTCAAAAGGAGTAATCTAAAAGATGAAGCTTATATGTGGCATTGTCGTCTAGGACACATTAACAAGACTCGCATATCCACACTTTCGAAGAGTGGGTACTTGGACGAATTTGATCCCAATTCATATGACGTCTGCGAATCTTGTCTTTTAGGCAAAATGCCTAAATCACCTTTTAGCGGTAAAGGTGAACGTGCCACAGAACTGTTAGCTCTCGTTCATACTGACGTATGCGGGCCCATGTCTAGCCAGGCTAGAGGTGGATTTCACTACTTCGTAACCTTTACAGATGATGCATCTCGTTACGGTTATGTGTATCTTATGAGACACAAGTCGGAAACTTTTGAGAAATTCAAAGAGTTTCGACACGAAGTGGAGAAACAAACAGGGAAGAGTATTAAGACATTACGGTCAGACCGTGGTGGCGAATACTTAAGTTATGAGTTTCAAGATTACTTGAAAGAATATGGTATTCTTTCACAGTGGACTCCTCCTGGAACACCGTAATTAAACGGTGTGTCCGAACGGAGAGAAACCGCACCTTGTTGGACATGGTAAGGTCAATGATGAGTCGCACTGAGCTACCAATATCCTTCTGGGGATACGCATTAAACAGTGCTATACTTATTTTGAATAAGGTACCGTCGAAGTCTGTTGAACAGACTCCATATGAGATATGGACAGGAAGGAAACCAGGTTTCTCTTTCCTGAAGATTTGGGGTGCTGGGCACATGTTAAACGTTTGGAAAGGTACCAAACTTGAACCCAAAACTGATAAATGCCTTTGTAGGATATCCTAGGGAAACCAAAGGATATTACTTCTATCACCCACAAGAGAACAAAGTATTTGTTGCTCTACAAGCATTTTTCCTTGAGAAGGATTTTATAAATGCAGTGGTAAGTGGGAGGAAAGTAGAACTCGATGAAGATCGTAGTGATACTGTTCCTGGCAATGAATCAACGACGGAACAAGAACAGACCGTCCGGGATGAGTCTGTACCACAAACTTCACATACACAAGGACCGCGTAGGTCGGAGAGAGTCAGAACAGTACCTGAGAGGTATGGGTTCCTGATCTCACCTCATGTAGATATTAATCTTATTGAGGATAATGAACCGGCTACGTATGAGGAAGCGATACAAAATATCGATTCCGCTTTATGGCAAGATGCCATGAAGTCCGAGATGGATTCCATGTACGCCAACCAAGTTTGGACACTGGTTGATGCACCAGAAGGCATAAAGCCTATTGGATGCAGATGGATCTTCAAGAAGAAGACGACATGGATGGCAACGTACAAACGTACAAAGCTAGGCTTGTAGCGAAGGGGGGGTATAACAATATGGTATTGATTATGACGAAACCTTCTCACCCGTTGCCATGATTAAATCCATTCGGATAATGCTTGCAATAGCTGCATATTTCGATTACGAGATATGGCAGATGGACGTTAAAACCGCTTTCCTTAACGGAAACCTTTTGGAGGATGTTTATATGCAACAGCCTGACGGTTTTATCGTACCTAGACTTGCAAACAAGGTTTGTAAGTTAAATCGATCCATTTATGGATTGAAGCAAGCATCACGGTCATGGAATCAGCGTTTTGATGAGATCATAAAAGAATATGATTTCGTGCAAAACGTAGATGATGACCTTGTGTATACAAGAAGGTTAGTGGGAGAGCACTTACTTTTATTGTCCTTTATGTCGACGACGTATTGCTTATAGGCAATGACATTCCATGCTAACGTCGGTGAAAGCTTGGCTTTCATTAAAATTCTCCATGAAAGATCTGGGAGAAGCAGCCTTTATTCTTGGAATAAAGATCTACAGGGATAGATCTAGAAAGCTGCTTGGACTCTCCCAGAGTACATATATTGATAAAGTGTTGAAGCGATTCAACATGGAACAATCCAAGAGGGGATTGGTTCCAGTGGTACGTGGTACCTCTCTGTCTAAGGACATGTGTCCTAAGACTCAGGAAGAGAGAGACAACATGAGTCGGATACCGTTCGCCTCGGTAGTCGGATCGATCATGTATGCCATGATATGTACACGACCTGATGTCTCATATGCTTTGAGCATGTGCAGTCGCTATCAGGCCGATCCAGGTGAAGGTCACTGGATAGCAGTTAAGAATATCCTTAAGTATCTTAAACGAACTAAGGATGCTTTCTTAATTTATGGAGGTGGAGAACTTGCGGTATCTGGGTATACCGATGCAAGTTTCCAAACCGACAAGGATGACTACAGGTCGCAATCCGGGTACATTTTTTGTTTGAATAACGGAGCAGTGAGCTGGAAATCTTCCAAGCAAGATACTGTTGCCGATTCAACAACAGAAGCGGAGTACATCGCTGCATCTGAAGCAGCAAAGGAGGCAGTTTGGATCCGAAAGTTCCTAATCGGATTAGGAGTAGTTCCGTTAGCAGCTGAGCCCGTTCCATTGTATTGTGACAATAACGGGGCTATAGCACAGGCTAAGGAACCAAGGTCTCATCAACGGTCCAAGCATGTTCTTCGACGTTACCATCTGATTCGGGAGATTATACATCGTGGCGATGTAAAAGTCGAGAAGGTCACATCAGATGACAACATTGCAGATCCGCTGACGAAGGCTGTTCTTCAGCAAGTTTTTGAACGACACATACATAGTTCAGGTATTAGATGCTTGAGTGACTGGCTATAGGCCAAGTGGGAGATTGTTAGACATTATGTCCCATAGCGTCACTGTTTGTAAATGATATTGTATTATTGTACAAAATTAACTATATAATAATGAAATTGCCTTTTGCCATTTTGTAAATATTATTTACTTTGATATATAAATGGCGAAAGTCCATATGATTAGTACTGGATTGAGATGATATGAGACAGTATCAATCCATAAAGGTTTAATCATTAAATATCCCTAGCCGTAGTATTATCGAGACTGGACATCGATAATGCGGAATAGACTAGTATTGCGCTTGTGCACGTTGTGAGGGCACAACGGCATAGTTCTCATATATTTAAGTATTGGATACTTATGCAAGTGCGATAGGAGGTTGTGTTTTACCGATGGTACGGAAAACAGCTTCGCTCTGGATAGACCCCGCGGAATCCCATTGGTAGTATGTCTAGGTGTCTATGGGAGGCCGCATCAGGGTAGGTGTATATGGTCTTAACCTGAGACTTACATCGCTAGTACTTGCGACAATCGGTAAACTTTGGTTTTGGTGGTTGGGGACCTTAACCGGTTCTGTGTACACCTCTTCTGGGTTTATCGAGAATCGTAGTGTACTGGATGTGATGTCAAGATGGAAGTATCGCTTCAGACATATGGAGGTGATGATCACGCAGGACACAGAACTAGTACTCTATAAAAGGTTGCAACCGTCGGGACAATATGACTAGGTCAGGATTGTCCGATTTAAAGAGACTAGTTGCTTGATGTCCGATATATGTTTCGTACGGGGCAGACACATCTCCAGCCCCAGGCCTAGCATGTGATCATCCGATACTGGATCGATGTACGCAATACTACGGTATACTACGCTTGATATAGATCTTATATTCCTATAAGAATATTTCTGGAGAATTGGGTAGGCATGGCGATTTGCTAGAAGCCAACCTTGTCTTGTGAATCGGTAAAAACGTAGTACGAGGTACGTGCGTGTTCGGATTATTCGACGACCGTATTTACTGCCAACATATCCGGAGATCTCTTGGGTCGCTTCCTGAAGATTCACCTATGATATTTGATTCGAACTTAATTAATCTTGGATTAATTATATCTGTATCCTTGTTAACCCAGCAGGGTTACACTTTTGTATTTAGAAACACTGGGTGTTATTTATATAAAAATGATGCAGAAATTTGCACAGCTGTTGCAAATAACGGTCTTTATATTTTGAATATAAATGAATCTCCTAAAATGACAAACAAAAGGCTCAAAAGGAGTAATCTAAAAGATGAAGCTTATATGTGGCATTGTCGTCTAGGACACATTAACAAGACTCGCATATCCACACTTTCGAAGAGTGGGTACTTGGACGAATTTGATCCCAATTCATATGACGTCTGCGAATCTTGTCTTTTAGGCAAAATGCCTAAATCACCTTTTAGCGGTAAAGGTGAACGTGCCACAGAACTGTTAGCTCTCGTTCATACTGACGTATGCGGGCCCATGTCTAGCCAGGCTAGAGGTGGATTTCACTACTTCGTAACCTTTACAGATGATGCATCTCGTTACGGTTATGTGTATCTTATGAGACACAAGTCGGAAACTTTTGAGAAATTCAAAGAGTTTCGACACGAAGTGGAGAAACAAACAGGGAAGAGTATTAAGACATTACGGTCAGACCGTGGTGGCGAATACTTAAGTTATGAGTTTCAAGATTACTTGAAAGAATATGGTATTCTTTCACAGTGGACTCCTCCTGGAACACCGTAATTAAACGGTGTGTCCGAACGGAGAAACCGCACCTTGTTGGACATGGTAAGGTCAATGATGAGTCGCACTGAGCTACCAATATCCTTCTGGGGATACGCATTAAACAGTGCTATACTTATTTTGAATAAGGTACCGTCGAAGTCTGTTGAACAGACTCCATATGAGATATGGACAGGAAGGAAACCAGGTTTCTCTTTCCTGAAGATTTGGGGATGCTGGGCACATGTTAAACGTTTGGAAAGTACCAAACTTGAACCCAAAACTGATAAATGCCTTTTTGTAGGATATCCTAGGGAAACCAAAGGATATTACTTCTATCACCCACAAGAGAACAAAGTATTTGTTGCTCTACAAGCATTTTTCCTTGAGAAGGATTTTATAAATGCAGTGGTAAGTGGGAGGAAAGTAGAACTCGATGAAGATCGTAGTGATACTGTTCCTGGCAATGAATCAACGACGGAACAAGAACAGACCGTCCGGGATGAGTCTGTACCACAAACTTCACATACACAAGGACCGCGTAGGTCGGAGAGAGTCAGAACAGTACCTGAGAGGTATGGGTTCCTGATCTCACCTCATGTAGATATTAATCTTATTGAGGATAATGAACCGGCTACGTATGAGGAAGCGATACAAAATATCGATTCCGCTTTATGGCAAGATGCCATGAAGTCCGAGATGGATTCCATGTACGCCAACCAAGTTTGGACACTGGTTGATGCACCAGAAGGCATAAAGCCTATTGGATGCAGATGGATCTTCAAGAAGAAGACCGACATGGATGGCAACGTACAAACGTACAAAGCTAGGCTTGTAGCGAAGGGGTATCGTCAACAATATGGTATTGATTATGACGAAACCTTCTCACCCGTTGCCATGATTAAATCCATTCGGATAATGCTTGCAATAGCTGCATATTTCGATTACGAGATATGGCAGATGGACGTTAAAACCGCTTTCCTTAACGGAAACCTTTTGGAGGATGTTTATATGCAACAGCCTGACGGTTTTATCGTACCTAGACTTGCAAACAAGGTTTGTAAGTTAAATCGATCCATTTATGGATTGAAGCAAGCATCACGGTCATGGAATCAGCGTTTTGATGAGATCATAAAAGAATATGATTTCGTGCAAAACGTAGATGACCCTTGTGTATACAAGAAGGTTAGTGGGAGAGCACTTACTTTTATTGTCCTTTATGTCGACGACGTATTGCTTATAGGCAATGACATTCCCATGCTAACGTCGGTGAAAGCTTGGCTTTCATTAAAATTCTCCATGAAAGATCTGGGAGAAGCAGCCTTTATTCTTGGAATAAAGATCTACAGGGATAGATCTAGAAAGCTGCTTGGACTCTCCCAGAGTACATATATTGATAAAGTGTTGAAGCGATTCAACATGGAACAATCCAAGAGGGGATTGGTTCCAGTGGTACGTGGTACCTCTCTGTCTAAGGATGCTAAGATCCTAAGACTCAGGAAGAGAGAGACAACATGAGTCGGATACCGTTCGCCTCGGTAGTCGGATCGATCATGTATGCCATGATATGTACACGACCTGATGTCTCATATGCTTTGAGCATGTGCAGTCGCTATCAGGCCGATCCAGGTGAAGGTCACTGGATAGCAGTTAAGAATATCCTTAAGTATCTTAAACGAACTAAGGATGCTTTCTTAATTTATGGAGGTGGAGAACTTGCGGTATCTGGGTATACCGATGCAAGTTTCCAAACCGACAAGGATGACTACAAGTCGCAATCCGGGTACATTTTTTGTTTGAATAACGGAGCAGTGAGCTGGAAATCTTCCAAGCAAGATACTGTTGCCGATTCAACAACAGAAGCGGAGTACATCGCTGCATCTGAAGCAGCAAAGGAGGCAGTTTGGATCCGAAAGTTCCTAATCGGATTAGGAGTAGTTCCGTTAGCAGCTGAGCCCGTTCCATTGTATTGTGACAATAACGGGGCTATAGCACAGGCTAAGGAACCAAGGTCTCATCAACGGTCCAAGCATGTTCTTCGACGTTACCATCTGATTCGAGAGATTATACATCGTGGCGATGTAAAAGTCGAGAAGGTCACATCAGATGACAACATTGCAGATCCGCTGACGAAGGCTGTTCTTCAGCAAGTTTTTGAACGACACATACATAGTTCAGGTATTAGATGCTTGAGTGACTGGCTATAGGCCAAGTGGGAGATTGTTAGACATTGTGTCCCATTGCGTCACTGTTTGTAAATGATATTGTATTATTGTACAAAATTAACTATGTAATAATGAAATTGCCTTTTGCCATTTTGTAAATATTATTTACTTTGATATATAAATGGCGAAAGTCCATATGATTAGTACTACTGGATTGAGATGATATGAGACAGTATCAATCCATAAAGGTTTAATCATTAAATATCCCTAGCCGTAGTATTATCGAGACTGGACATCGATAATGCGGAATAGACTAGTATTGCGCTTGTGCACGTTGTGAGGGCACAACGGCATAGTTCTCATATATTTAAGTATTGGATACTTATGCAAGTGCGATAGGAGGTTGTGTTTTACCGATGGTACGGAAAACAGCTTCGCTCTGGATAGACCCCGCGGAATCCCATTGGTAGTATGTCTAGGTGTCTATGGGAGGCCGCATCAGGGTAGGTATATATGGTCTTAACCTGAGACTTACATCGCTAGTACTTGCGACAATCGGTAAACTTTGGTTTTGGTGGTTGGGGACCTTAACCGGTTCTGTGTACACCTCTTCTGGGTTTATCGAGAATCGTAGTGTACTGGATGTGATGTCAAGATGGAAGTATCGCTTCAGACATATGAAGGTGATGATCACGCAGGACACAGAACTAGTACTCTATAAAAGGTTGCAACCGTCGGGACAATATGACTAGGTCAGGATTGTCCGATTTAAAGAGACTAGTTGCTTGATGTCCGATATATGTTTCGTACGGGGCAGACACATCTCCAGCCCCAGGCCTAGCATGTGATCATCCGATACTGGATCGATGTACGCAATACTACGGTATACTACGCTTGATATAGATCTTATATTCCTATAAGAATATTTCTGGAGAATTGGGTAGGCATGGCGCTTTGCTAGAAGCCAACCTTGTCTTGTGAATCGGTAAGAACGTAGTACGAGGTACGTGCGTGTTCAGATTATCCGACGACCGTATTTTCTAACGCCAACATATCCGAGATCTCTTGGGTCGCTTCATGAAGATTCACCTATGATATTTGATTCGAACTTAATTAATCTTGGATTAATTGCGGAGAAACTTTATCTCGGATAAAGTGCCTTATTTAGAGAGAGAGAACGATTAATTTGGAATTAATCAGTAAGATTATTATATTCGATATAATAATTGAAATTCGATTTCGACGCGAAATTAAAATTAGATTTTAATTCGGGCATACGAGTTAATTTAGAATTAATTCGTTAGCGACGTAAATAATAATTTCGCTAGGCGCGATTATTTATTTAAATTCGATTAATTAACGTCGCGACGCAAGTTCGGTATTTCGGAAACATCGAACCCGAACGCGTGAGTGGACGTGGGCCCACTTTCATTTGGAAACGTGTGGGGCCCACTTGACACATGTCATTAATGTATTATTTTATTGATAATGCATTGCATGGTGATAGTGTATAATACACTCTAATGTTATGCATGGAATTTGAGTGTTTGACACTCTAAGCCTTGCATGGCTTGTGTCATAGATTTATTATTATTTAATAAATATTATGGCATAAATATAAATTGATTTTTGGTATCAAAAATCAATAAGAACAAAAAGAAAAAATCTCTCTTCTCTCTCTCACTTGGCCGAAAACTGCATGCAGTTTTTGGTCTTCATCTTCTTCATTTTGGTTGCCAAAAGCTTGAAGAAAGTGTGATTGTTTGGAACATCTCTCTCACATGCAAGGCTAGCACCTTTCAAGGGATCAAAAGAGGTGATAGGGAAACCATCATAGAGCTTGGAATACTCAAAGCTTGGAGCTTTCCACTCTTCTCACCTTGGCCGAAAATCATCCACCTTGGAGCTTCCATCTTGGCTTGATTTTCTTCATCACAAGATATTGTAAGTATGATTCCGCCATACTTCATGTTTATATATATTCTTTGTTGTATTTCATATATGCTTAATCTTTCCTTGGGACATATTATAGAAACCAACAAGAAGGTAAAGGGTAATTTTAGAGAAATTATTGTAAATTTAGAATTTATAAATTGGACCTGCGTGTCCAGCTTATCTCTTTTATCTCTTGTATTCTCTTCTCACACTAATTCCCTTAAATGTATATGAGGTTTCTCTTATTGTATTATGTAATTGGGTAGAAGTAGAATATTGCTAACGGGGAGAGGAAAGGGAGTGATTTGTTCTAGGAACAAGTTGTTTTACATATCCATCCGTATATCACTATTAATTTACTTACGCACTTTATGATGTTTTAGAAGCATGCTTAAGGGTGTATGATGATGAGACCTAACAAAGATAATAAATTGGTTGCCAATTACGCTAAATCCCTCATTTATATAAAGCGATTATCCTTCCATTGAATGATTCTTGTTCAAGATCCAAAATTGGCATGGTTTGTTGGCCAAAGTCAAGACCTTGTCAATTGAGGATGTACTTGAATCATGAGAGTTTTGTTCCACATCGGTGTCTTGTCCAAGTTGTGATTTGTTGGCCAAAGTCAAGATCACTTCTTGTCCAATGACATTGATACGAAACTTTCCTTGTCAATGGGTTCCGCTTAACTGGAATCATTGGGTTTGTTGTGCCAAAGCCAAGGCCTAGATGATTCGGAGGATATGGTTAGGAAAATGTATTAGATACATTGACATAAGTAATATACATATGTTTTGGATTTGGATGTCCACCTAACCGGATCTAGGATTGGATTGGATCCAATTGATCTTTGAGATCTACCTAGTTAAATAGCATACAATTTGTTGGCCAAAGTCAAGATTGTGTGTTATTTAACGGGATCCTAGCCCACTAGGAAATAGGATTTCCCGAGTTCTCAACAGAGGGTTAGAGACTTGATGAAATAGTGGGAGGCTAGTATTGAATTTGCAATTTCGTTCAGATACTTAGCCTTACGCGTCTTTCAAATTTATTTCGTCTATTTATTAACTAAATTAGTTGGACTAATACATTGTTATTTTTTTGTGACAGTTTGACTGTACCCATTTTATCGTTAACTAGATAGTTGGACTATCGTAGTTGAGATGGCTAGCAAGGGAAATGTCCGAGACATCATCATGGGTGACAATGTCTTTAAGGGCACAAACTTCGCTGATTGGGAAATGAACCTAAGTGTAGGCATTGCATTTTTGCATATCAGCCCGATGATGAGTCTCGTATGGAGACACTACCTCTTTAGTTGTGAAAGCCGCGGAAACAGACGTTGGAAGGGTAAAGTTAGAAAATGGAATTTTTGTCAGATTTAACTCGCGTGTTTCGCTTCGGGTTCGCTTGTTGAACCTCTGTTTTAAAACACACCAAACCCATTAAATCACATCCAAATTAAATAATTAAAATATTTAAAACACATCTCATAAATTAAATAATTAAAATATTTAAAACACATCTCACAAATTAAATAATTAAAACCAATAAAATTAAACTTAAATTAAATTAAATCACATTCACCAATTAAATTGAACTTGAAATTAAATTAAATTAAATTCATAATTTAAATAAAACACATTCCTAAATTAAATTAAATCACCTCCTAAATTAAATAAATTATATCATTAACTAAAAAGAATAAATCAAATCAATTCCCTTAATTAAAAGATTTTCCCTATCTCATTTTAATTAAAATATATCTCCAATTAACACACAAATCCTTCTCCTACCCAAACAAGGTAAAACCCCCTCACTTGGCCTATAAAAATAACCCTTCTCCACACAATTCAAAGCCTGGCTTGCAGATTCACACAAAAAATCACAAAACAAAAGAAATAAACCCTAATCGTGAGCCACAAATAAACAAGAACAGCCACGCCACAATTCAACAACTACACGTAAAAATAAGCCAACACCTAGCCCACTAACCTGCCTCACGCACACACTCAACAGCCCCTCCATTCGCACATCTGCCTTCACTCAAACCTGCCATACTGCCACCTTCGCCACCTGCACACACCCCTTCACGTATCAACAACTTCACAGCCTGCCTGCCCTTCTGCCCACGCACAAGCCCTTCTCACGCCTAGCCTTCATCAGCCACCAAGAACCTCACGCACGAATACACCACTCACGTAACCAAGCCCACTCAACACCTCACCCTTTGATTCACTAACACTCACGGCCTTCAACGCACAAAGCAACTCCACTCACGTAACGGCCCCTCCCCTAGCCAACTCTCTCGCCACCCTGCCAACCTTCACGCTCAATCCACGCCCACAGCGCACACTCAACTTCACTCAGCCCACACTCCACACACTGCCATAAGCCACCTGCCCCTTGCACACACGCTCACGCACCTAGCCCTCATCAGCCCATCACGCCTAGTTTCACGCACACACTCAACACAGCCTCACGCACAAACTCAACGCAGCCTCACACCACACAGCCCTTACTGCCTTCAACATAACTCCCTCACATATTGCACCTAGTTCAGCCGTATAAAATACCCCAAAACAGTCCCCGAATTAACCGAACTGCACCCCGAAAACTGTCGCAAACTGTCCAGCAAAACTCCCCCCAAACAGTCCCTAAAACCGACACCAAAACAGTCCCCAAACGACCAAAAAAGTGACCAGAAAAAAACAAAATACAACAAAACAGCAGCGAAACGGAGTAAAAACAGCAGCCCGAACAGCAAAACAGCGAGGAAAGACGTTGAGTTGGTGAACCAAAAGAGTAGCGGATCATTCACCCTTCCAACGGACGTGTAACGCCCTTTCGTGAGACAACAAAAGAGGTTAGACCTGAGGGCACCTTCTTACTTATCATCTTTTATTTATTTTGTGTATTTAAAAAATATTATCGCATGAGAGTCGTTTGAGGCATGATGTGATTGTTGGATGAGCGGGATGTGTATTCCCTTTTGTGGTATATCGGATGGAAACCCGGACGTAAATTCCATAGCCGATTCCGAATGGACGGTAGTATGGTTTGCACTCGGGATACAATGCCACGTACTACTTAAGAGACATATGTTTTGTCCCATCCAAACTTGTATTTGAGCATGTTATAGTCTTTAGGTTATTTGTTTATTATTTGAAGCATGGTTTAATTTAGTTTGTTATTTATTTGTTAAAGCATGTTTAGGTTGTTCACGTTTGGGTAATGATTCATACATGTTGATTTAATGGTTTAATATGCTTGTTGTGTTACATTGCGTGGAATTATTTGGATGAAAGCATGTTATATCTAAGTACCTTTGAGCATGATTTTTAGATAGATGTGGTTGATTTAGTGCACAAATTATATCATCACAATGACATAAGTAAGGGACCATTCCGAACCCAACGGTTTGAGGTCTTCCCTTGCGAGGGTTGAGTGCGGCCTTAAATCTTTGTCCCGGTTCACACCGGGTGGCGACTCCATGTTATTTCGTATTCTCAAATAGGTCGCGAGCCTAGAAACAGCATCGCCCAGGTTCTGTTGTCTACAGTCTGGCGACTCCACTGGGGATAAGAGAATTGGCCCCGGAATCATGTCTTGTGATGTGTATGATTTGTGCATTAGTTGACCGTTTCTATAGTGGGTTGAGGAGAGTTCAATCAAAGGCATTGTCATAAACCCACATGAGAACCATAGTTGTATATCCTATAGAAGTTGCCCCTTTATGCTTTTGATAACCACATTCATATTATATCTCATATGTCGCATGCATCTCATGCATACATGCATCATGTTAACCCTCTGTGTCTTAAAAAGCCATCATAGACATCCGTTGGGTTAGAAAAAAAATGGTTATTCAAGAGGAGTTTAGCAAACACGGATAGCGGGAAAAAGAAATCGAGAAATAGAAAAGCTTACGGAAAGGATAGAAAGACCATTGGGGGGGCCTTCGAAAAAAAAAAAAGAAAAAAAAGGAGAAAAAGAAAAAAAAAAGAGAAAGAAAAAAAAAGAGAAAAAGAAAAAAGAAAGGAGAAAAAGAAAAAAAAAAAGAAAAGAAAAAAAAAGAGAAAAAGAAAAAAGAAAAAAGAAAAAAGAGAAAAAGAAAAAAGAAAGGAAAAAAAAGAAAAGAAAAAAAAAAGAAAAAAAAAAGAAAGAGAAGAAAAAAAAAAAGAAAAAAAAAGAGAAAAAAAAGAGAAAAAAAGAAAAAAAAAAACTTTGTTTGTTTTTAGTCATTGATAGTTAACATAAGTCCGATGATGAAACTGATTGCTTTAGGGTGAACCTTAGAAACGATAAACCCTTGACGTGCTTTTATCTGATACTTTAAGTAATTGATCTATGTTACACTCGTGAGCACTTGATTATGGTTCTTAGCAGTGAAGACTTGAGTAGTTGGCAAAGTGACTAGTCGAAGAATTGTAGGTCGATGAATGACCGTTTGCTTAGATGTCTATCCTGACTTGCTTGTGTTATGATGTGTGGTATGGTTGAAAAAAAAAAGTCTCTAAAGAAAAGAAATAAACCGCCTATAACCAATAAGCGTGAAGCTACCCATGGGCGAGTATTAGGACCACCATGAGAGAGAAATGCTACCTTAAAGGGTAGGTTGTTGAAAAAAAAAAGAGAAAGAAAAAAGGGAAAAAGAAAAGAAAAAAAAAAAGAAGTTCAAAATGAAAGAAAAAAAGAGAAAGACAAAAGAGAAAGAAAACCATACCACATTGAGCACGAAAAAGCAACTGCATGCATAATTGAGACATCTAGGTTGGTTTGACCCATCG